>CM021107.1:154130602-154268300 GCA_007115665.2 Sequoiadendron giganteum | reverse complement strand
GGAAGTAGAGAATGGAGGAGAGAGGGAAGAAGAGGTAGGGAGGGAGAGATAGGTGAGACAGAGAGAGAGGAGGGAGGGAGGGATATTTAAGGAGAGAGAGGTGAGATAGAGAGAAAGAAAGTAAAGAGGGAAGGGGAGGAGAGAGAGGTGATATAGAGAAGTAGAGGCGTAATGAGGAAGGTAGATAGATTGAGAGAGGGAAAGAGAGAGGGAGAGAAAACGAGGTATATAGAGGTAGGCTAGACAGAGAGATGTAGAGTGAATTTTGGTGGAAGAGAGAGAGGAGGGAGGGATAGGTAAAGATGGATAGTTGAGATAGATAAAAGGAGAGAGATATAGGTAGAGAGAGGGTAAAGAGAGATAGAAAGAGGGGGAGGGAGAGAGGAGAGATAGAAAGAGGGGGAGGGAGGGAGAGATAGAGAGAGTAGAGAGGGAGGAGAGAGATAGAGAGAGGTGATAGAGAGAGAATTAGAGAGGGAAAGAAGGTGGAGATATTGAGAGGAGGCAAGGAGGGAGAGAGAAATAGGTATAGAGGGAAAACTAGGTAGAGAGAAGTAGATATGAAAGGAGAGATATAGGGAGAGGTAGGGATGGAGAGAGAGGTGAGAAAAAAATAGAGAGAGGTCTAGGTTGATAGAGGGAGGAGGAGATAAAGAGAAGTATAGAGGGAAGGAGAGAGGGAGGAAGAGGTAGGGATGGAGAGAGAGAGGTGAGAGAGATAAGAGAGAGGAGGGAGGGATAGGTAGGGAGAGAGGGGTGAGATAGAGAGAAAGAGAGTAGAGAGGGAAGGGGAAAGAGAGAAGTGAGATAGGTGATAGAGATGTGTGATGGAGCTTAAAATTAGAGAGATAAGGAGGAAGGTGGAAAGATTGAGATGGAAGGAGGGGGGAGAGAGAGATGTATAGAGGGATATGTTAGATAGAGAAAAGTAGAGAGAAAAGGTGGGTGAAAGGAAGAGAGAGGGAGAGAGAGGGGGAGAAAGAGAGGTGAGATAAAGAGAAGTAGAAAGGGAAGGAGAGAGAGAGGGAGATAGAGAAAATTAGAGAGGGAGGGAGGGAAGGAGAGAGAAGTGAGATAGATAGAACAAGAGAGGGAAGGAGAGAGAATGACAATATAGAGAGTAGAGAGGGGAGGAGAGAGCGAGGGAAGCAAAGAGAGAGAGAAAGAGAGTAGAGGGAGCGAGGGAGGGATAGGTAGGTATAGAGAGTAGAGAGAGATATATAGAGATAAAAGGAGAGGGATGAGAGATAGAAAAATGTAGAGAGGGAAGGAGGGAGGGAGATAGATATTGGAGAGAGAAGGAGAGAGATGGACATGTAGAGACATAGTTCTTGAGCTCAAGGAAGATATTGTTAGATAAAGGGATGGAGATAGTGAGAGAGAGAGGTATAGAGAATAAGAGATGAAAATGAGTGAGATAGAGAGAGAAAGATGAAATTTGACCTCCTGAGTACTAAAATTTGACCTCCTGATTACTGAAATTTGACATGCTGATTAGTGAAATTTGACTGTCTAAAATTTTTAAGATCTTCCAAAAACTAGAATTTTCATTATAACTCTTAGAGATCTGAAACCACTCTCAAACATCCTGCCTATATATACATGAAATATAACTTAAAGTATAAGAAAGTAAATTTCCATATGTAAATGTCAACTTATACTTAAATGTTTATTTGAGGTATGTAGTTTCCTTGACAAAGAAAGCGAAAATCTAGTTCTGTGCAAAGCAGGCCATTTGGCGCTCGCCAAAAGGCCTGCTTTAGATGTGTTAATTAACAGGATTTAATAAATTTTCTCATATTTTCATCTGTGCTCCCCATCTCATTTGTTCGTATTTCAATGCAAATTTATCAAAAAAACTGTGATAGCGTTAACCTTTGTCTCAGCTATCTAAATATATAAAAAAAAATTCATTTTGATTTAGTTAAGGTTTTGATCCATGGCTTCTATTGTAAATGCCTTCATTTTTGGTCAAAAACCAACATGTGCTAGGTTTAGGATAGATTTTTACACATTCATCAGAACGTGAAACAAATTACATTTTTTGAAACTAGACTCCATTCTACACATGATGAAAAAAAAAATCAATTTTCAATTAGTTTGGAAAAAAAATGGAGGGGGGGGGGGAGCACACTAAAATTTCAGCTTTTCATGATGTGTCCACTTTGAAAATTCACAAAATATTATATATTCATTAAAAAAATTATCTGAAAGAAGGAGGATAAACTACATGGTGTTAGCTAATTTCTCACTGTTGGGATTTTTGAAATTCTAAAAAAAAGTTAACCAAAAAGGGGGGAGCCCTCAGGCGCTATGCTATTTTTTTTTTTTAAAATAAGACCTGTTTTGGGCCCCCCCTTTTTAAGACCCTTAATCTTAATTAATTTCAAAAAATAATAGTAGCTTAGAAACTAGACTTAGAGCGCTTCAACTTTTGTTCTAGCTGCATCTTGAAATTTTGAGCGTAACTATCTTCATTTTCTCGTGCAAATCAGATTTTCCTGATTTCAGAAAAAAGAAAAAAAGAAAAAAAAGTGGCATCTTAAGAGCCAAAATTGTGTTACGGATTGGTGCACTTACCTTAACATAGAACCAAATAGTAGTGAAAATCCCAAACAAATATTTTCAAGAGTGTATCTCATTTAGCTTTTATTTAATCTTTCTCTTTATGTCTATGATTTCCTGAAGTTTTTATGATCATCCAAATAAAACATTGATGAATATGTAACACATTTAGTGCACTCATACCCTAGTTCATCATATTTGGAAGAGAGCATGCCCATCTAGAGATGACCTTAGAATTTGGTTATGACTTATCCAAAGATACTGATTTTGATAAAAAATCAAATGATACAAGAATATCTGGAAGCTAAGGGTATACACATCAATAGCTAAGTTAAACAATTAATGCCCTAGACAAATATCAATTCACATAGTGATGAGTCTATAGTACATAATTATGATTCTAGACAGTAGGTTTATAACTGTACTATCCTAGAAATACATGAGCATTGTGCGGTCAGCTTGAAAGGAATAAAATAATTTGAATCATCAATTTCTTGAATCATTATGGTTGAAGTATCTGATGTGTCCACCACAATATTGAGTAAAAATTGTCACATGAAGAGTAGGTTATTTAAGGGTAAAACATTTTCAATCCAAAGAGTAGCATCAAAATTTGAGCTACAAAGGATAATTTAAATTTTTATATTGTTATTTAAAATACTAAAAAAAAAATCTTGAGAATTAGTTGTGCTAGACTTTCAACTTACACTTTATTTTGAAGGTAAGGGACAACAACAAAAACAATTAAATGTCTTAAAAATAAATTTGCTAGACAAAATGGGTAGATTTGAATTTTCATAGATCACTTGTTACATACTCTACAAGAAATATCGTAATGTTTATTTTCAAAAAAATACATATCTATAAATTTATAAGTATAAATGTTTAGTCTGTAAATAAATACACATTGATGAAGGGTGGACTGTATTTAATCTTCTTAAAAAAGTGTTTGACATGTTAGAATATGGGCCACATTCTATTGAATAACTCTAAAATTTGAAACATAGTAGACAATATTTACTTAAGTATTAATTTAAATTTTTAAACCATGTTTCCACAAATAAATTATGTAGACCATAGCTACTCAAAACATAAAGATTTTCCTATAGATTTTACTCATGAAGCAAATATTCTGGTTGCTGCAGTACATGTGCCAAATTTGGTTCGTGGTGATTGGCTAAAACCTAGTGCAATACTAATTGATCTTGGCTTAAATGCAGTAGAGGTATGACACTTTCTAAATTCCTTTTTCAAAAAAAAATTATAACTAAAAGATGGTTAATATATAGCAAATTAAAACCATTGCTTCCACTTTTGTAGGATCCTAGTTCTAAAAGAGAATACCAATTAGTTGGTTATGTTTCCTATGAAGAAGCTTCAATGATAGTTATATCAATTAATCCTCTACCTTTTGGTCTTGGTCCAATGACTATTGCAATGCTTTTGTCCATTACTCTACAATCAGTAAAACAAGCATATGGGTTCAATTGAGGTTTCCGGTGTTTAATCAAGGCCTTTTTCAATACACTTCACATTATAAGTTTTATGAGGCTTACAAATGAGTTATCTACTAGCAATCGCACCTTGGTTTGCAATGGGTACGTCGAAGAGGTTTGGAAGGTCAATTAGGGAAAAAATGGTTTATTTTTTGCATACATGATGTCAATTGGTAGGTCATTTAGAAAATAATTTTGTTTAATTATTATTATTATATTAATTTTATTTTATATTTTTATTATATAATAATATTATTATATTTATTTTCTTAATTTTGTGTATTAACTATTATATTCATCACATTAATCTCAAACCTAAGTAATTTACTTTGTCTAATTATAAACTTCTCTATAAATTTTTCTTCAACATGCCTTTGGATTAGATGCCTTCACTAACTCGATAGATGATTGATGCAGAGACCAAAAGGCTTGAAAGCTATGACTAGGGTAAACAGTGAACCATATAAATAATTTATATATAGTATATTATTATAAATTATTCATGTATTTATATAATTTAAATAGAAATATAATAAATAATATAATAAAATCCAAGGCAATGAAGAAAGAGCATTACATTGTTGTGTTTGTCCACTCACCTAGTCTGGTCAGTAACATAATAATAAGACTTGCCCTATATTGTTGCAATTTCAAAATTAAATTCTAATGTTTAGGATCTTTTGTACAGATGTTTGGGACAAGATTCAAAATTTAGGCACAATTATTAAAAATGTCTATAGGATTTATATGACCTAGTTAAAAATAACTATGGTTAAGAAAATAAAACAGTATTTTTAGCACCACTTATCTATTAATAGTTTTTCATTCTTCTTCTGTTGACACTGATAACATATTATCATTCATTAGAAAACGCTTCCTTTGAAAATTAACAACTTCCAAAAGATCATTTTGATGTGAATTTTCCTTATGTAAATTACAAACTGCTTTGAAAGTTTGATTGAATAACACTAAATTTTATCAATTTAAATTTTCCCTCATCTTTTTGAAGGTGCTACCAAAGGTTGTGGAGATTGGCTTTAATGTGCCAATTGCATTTTCTTGAAAGCTTTCAAAAATCCTATTTTGTGCATATCCCGCAATAATTCCATTGCATTTATTTGAGGCATTTTGTGTACATATCTACCAAGAAACCTGAAAGTAAAACAACATAGATTAATTCTCTTTCAATTATATATTTATGTCCATCGATCCTCTCTAATAAATCTTCTATAAGATAGACTATAACAAAAATAATATAATCATCTAAAAAGGACAATTAATCACAATCTAATCTCATGCACAAGGAGTGCATTTCTTGGACATCCACATTTTTCTTACATACCAACAAGGCCATTTCCCAAGGGAAAATGCACGTTCAAACCATTTATCACCATTTGAGCATGAATCTACTTTCCCTACTCCAGGGCTTTCAAACCAACACATGGCTTGAATACACTACAAAAGGTGGGCTTATTTGTTTTATGCCAACCTACAACATTTTGCTAAAAAAATCTAATGCTTTTGTCACAATTACCTTGCCACACGTATCCTAAAATTATAGGAGTACATGAAACCACATTTTTGTTTCATCGAACACTTGGCATGCATCACCCAAACACCAACATTTGGAATAAAAGCTACCGAGGGTTGTCATCAGAATCGAATTGAACATAAGTCCACTTTTCACAATGGAACCATGAACTTGCTTCCTAGATTGAATCTCCCTCAAACAGGTACACGCCTTCAAAATTATAACAAAAGAAAATTTATCTGCCTTCCCATCCGATCCTCCTAGTAGTCTAAAAAGTCTCAATGTTTCCCCCTCACAACCCTCCTAAGAGTATTCTGCAAGCAGTGTGTGTGTCAAACAGTTGACAGACATCCTCTAAACTCTCAAACATAACATAAAAAATGGAAAGTCTTGTGTAAATATAAATGAACCGGCCACATACATAGTCCCAAAAAATACTCATCGAAAACATGGCAAGTGACTTACCTTGAGATTCTACACAAAATAATGCCAAGGATATCCATAGGGTAGGAAAGCATGAAAGCATGCTTTTTAATCCATGACTTCACCTACAACCGTGTGGCTCTCCAATGTGTAGATTTGATACTAAAGCAATATTTCAACACCTACAAGGACCACATGAGGTATGATCTTGATCAATTCATTGATCAAAGGAATAGGGTCACAAAAAGGAGAACTAGTTTACAAGCATGACTTGTTTGAATTGAATGAACTCACAAGAAACTGTTCGAATTACATGGAATTTGTTGAGAAGAGTCTGAGATCCCTTTGAGACATTCAAGATCCTATTGCCAGGATTGATAAAATATATGAAAATTCCCACCAGTTCATGGAGTTTATAAATGAGGAACACCAAAAGCCAAGGAAAAAACAAGACAAAGAAGAGGCAATATTTGCTACCCTTGGGTTGGACTATGATCCCGATGAGGGCACTGCTAAAAACAGTTTTTCCAACCATAGAGGCGGTCACTGAATTGCTGCCTCAAACTATGTTGTTGCTACAGGTTGAATTGAAAATTATCTCTACCCCTACTAAGAACGAAATTGAAAATCATAGGTCATTTGAGCACAAACATTCATCAATGAAATAATACCTCTTTAGCAATAGCCCTTAAACCCTAATATACTGTGAATTAGAATAGCAGAATCCCTGGTGTATCCACTGCTGCTAATTAGGGTCCCTCTAAAGGCCTTCTAAATAAATGAATGATAATATGCATACTCTTCCTTGTCTTCCACAACTCCGCCTAATGTAAAACATGGGCACAAGTAACACAGGCCTGGGGCAAGGAGGTTATTTAGTTGTTGGACTATGTAAAGGGCGAAAGACACAGGATCCGAGTCTATAAATTCTAACAAAAAAACATGTTTTCCTACTTCTTGAAAAACTGGACATAGAGCCTCCACGCCTGCATCATATACACAAATATTAAAATAAATTAGAACATAAAACTTGCTAATTTAACTGATATAAAACTTTGTTGCTCCTGGATACTTGTTTCTGGACAAATGCTTAGAACTAATTTTGAGTTGTATCATGTTATCTGGGTTTTTTTAGACTTGATTACTACCAAACTAACTTGCGGGAAGAGTAAGTGTTTGAAAAAAGTGCAAAAGTGGATTAGGTTTAGAGGGAAGATTTGGAAAAATTACAAGGAGATAGTATCAATTTAGTCTAGAAAAATTACACACAAATCATTCACACCGCATTTTCAAACACTTGAAACCTACAAGCATAATAAAGCTTGGACCTCTACTATCACGAAAACCCTAAAACCATAGTCACCGTGAAAAACAAGTTGAGGAATGGAGATTGGTCCCAATAGGCATACCCACACCATCTCCTAGTAATTGTATTTAAATCTAATATAATCATACCCTTATTTATAAACTCCCATATCCTAGCAATCACTTATACAGAATAAAATAATCAGAACCCCCACCATAAAACCCTAAAAAATCCTGAAAACTTTTATAAAACCCAAATTTTTCCAACAACATTCATATGAGACAAAATTTGAAGAAAAACCCCTAATTAACGTTTCCAAAAAAATCATAAATGCATCCACCTGCGGGTAGGTGCGAAGGCGTGAACATTGAAGACAATGATCTTCTTTCCAGATGCCAACACGTGAACAAAGGCTTGCTACAAATTGCCCTCTTTGTTAAAGTAGGAGAGGGTTCCATCTGGAATCTTGTCACCAACAACATTAGGAGTCGTTACAGGATTCGATCTCTTCACTTAAATCATTCAGCAGTTCCATCATAAAGCTCAGTAAATTCTGCGTATGCCCAATACTTGCAAATTCTAGAGGACAAAGCGTTGAGAAGAAACTGTTAATTACGGAAGAAATTATGCGAGAGATGTAAAACGGTTCAAGAAAACAATGATTTGTTTCGCATGCATGCTATACTCACGCCATTTTATTTGTGTTTGCTTTATTCAATAATGAGAGGTGGTGAGAGAGGCGGCAAGAAGGCTAAAAAGCAGGGATATATTTAACAGTGAGAAACATTTAATGGACCAGATTTAATCAACCGTATTTCATTGTTTTTTCGAGTTTTTGACCGTTGATTTCACTAATTAGCTTGGCAATTCTCAAATAAAACACGCCTTGACGTAATTATTATTATCATATATACTAAATTATTATTTTTTAATTATTTATCTATTGATCTAATTAAGTTTATATTATAATATAAAATAAATATTTAACTTAATTATATTTGTAATTTAAATTATTATTTGATATTACTATAATATTATTCTTATTATTATAATATTATTATTCTTATTATATGATTTTTGAAATATTATACTCAGTAAATTATATTTATCCTTAATATTATATTATTAATAAAATATGATTACTTGTAGTATTAAATTATTAAATTATTGTTTTATTATTATACTAGTGTTATTATGTTATATTATATTAATTTTATTATATATTTATTATTATTATATTATGTATATTATGTATATTATATTATTATTATATTATATTATATTATTATTATATTGTATTATTATTATATTATATTATATTTTTATTATATTATACTATATTATAGGTACATTTTGAAAGTTAAACTAAATGTATTTCTATTTTCATGTCACAAGATCCTACAATTTTGTTAATTATAATATTTTAATTTTGTTAATTTTTTTAATATTCATTCCGTTATAACCAAATTTCTATGTTTTTCACAGTTAATCATCATCAACGGCTATGTAACTTAGCCCCCTATTCTCAAATAGGACACGCCTTCGACGTAATTATTGAATGGTTAAAGAAATATTTGAACTCATTAATATTTACATAATATTCGCAACATGTAAATTACACCTTCTTCATGGCCTAAAAGCACAACCAAAGCATCTCATAATTTTGAAGTGAGCAAAATTATTTTGTTATAAGGGTCATTTTATAATTAGCATCATATTTTTGTAGAATAAATGATGTTTCAATTCTACTAATGTGATTTGATTCTTAAAATAAAAAATAAAAATTAGATAAATAATTTTATGTTGTATAAAATATAAATATTATATAATATTCACAACTAGATATAAATATTATAAAATATTTAAACCATGAATATTATAAAAAATTGAAAAAAATTAGATAAAAAATATTCTAACATTTTCAAATAAAAAGTAATATATTAAATAAATTTTCAAGATCAATCAATTATTTTATTTTATTTTTAAATAGAAAATCATACAATATTACAAATAAAAATTAACAAACACACACAAATATAAATAGTAAAAAATATACTAACCTAATTTTATTTTCTTTAGAAAAGTTTGTACTTTGATTATTATGATCTAATTATTATTTTTCACTCATTTGTATAATGGCCATATATTTTGAAGTAATGGTAGTGAATTTTATATATTTTATATCTTTGACTATGAGATTGATTTTGACTTGAATTTTGGTTATTTCCTCTTCAACATGAATTCCTATGATTGATTCTTCCACCTATTTAGGAATTTCTTCCTCTACCTCTAAAGTTAGATGCCCTCCTACTAAGCTACCATGACTAATTGAGACTTATGACTTAAATGCATACTCCAAAGAAGAGTTGGAAGAAGGATTTATCCTATGCTCATTAGAAATTAGAAATGCATGGAACTTATCTAAGAAAAACTTATAAAATTTCTCTCTCTTATAGCCATAGAAATGGACTCAAACTTTTTGAGAAGGATTCTTAGAATCTTTTCTACTATTCTCTTAACTTCAATATTCTCACCATGAGATCTAATTTGGTTAAGCAAGTCAATAACTTGTGTAAAAAAAAATCTACTAGTTCAAATTTCTTTATAGATATAGTTTTAAAATATCTTCTCAATATTTGTAACTTTCTAAGTTCTACCATAGCTATTCTTTCATATATTTTTTGGATGATAGCTCATCCTTATTCTAATTTTTTTGGTACTATACCCTTGAAAAAATACTTTCATGTATTACCTAAAAATATAGAAGAGAACTTTAGAATCCTTCTTTCTATTATCTTGAAGAACATACTTATTTTCTTGAGATAATTTATTATATACTACTACATATAGAGTTTGATGAAACATTTTATCTACTAGGTCCCATATGTCTTTAGATTTGAGCAAAGGCTTCAATGTGATTGATCAATGCTCATAATTCTTGTTAGAAAATTGGAGAATTTGAAAATTTATAAGATTTATGCTAGAATATGTCATTGTTGACTTTGATTCCAAATGTAAAAAGATTAAAAGATAAAAACAAAAAAATGGAAAACATGTAACAAAATCTTACTAATTTGAAATTGAGTTTAAAAAATGGTTACATAAAGTTTTCATGAGAGCTTCTAACTCTCCTTCTGAAGACATAAACGAAGACACAGGTTTTACTTTCTACTAAGTACTCTCTATAATAATATTGAGAAACTACATAGATTACATCATATGAAAGTATTTTCAAAATGCATTAAACATATACATCACTATCCCAAAAAAGAGACTTGCTAGGTCATCTTAAATTGGGAAAAAATTCTATCTTGACCGATGCAAAAGTGGAGGCAACCCATAGCAAAGGATAATTATCTTTGTGGCAAGGTAAAGGAGAAGCAAAATGAAACACGAGAGTTAAATAATTGCATCCACAAAGATATTACTTGTTTCGGATGAAACAAGATTGTAGTGGTTGGGATTAGTTTTAATAGGGAGGACTTCAACTAAACCCATACCTTTGGGAATTCACTTCATAGACTAACTGTTGTATGAAGATTGATTATGGATGGATTGATGGATCCAATTGGAAAAAGTTACAAATCTGTTTAAAAGGTTGTACAAGCCTAAGTATTGGCATGTTAAAACAAATGGTTGCCAAACAAAGTTTGAAAGTTTGATTCAAGTAGTTGATGATTGCTTGTTGTGATTGACACATTGAAAGATGTCATATGAATTGAGAGACTATGAGTCTTCTCTATGTTAGAGAAAGGAAAGAAAATTCTTGTGATATCTCAAGAGGGAGAGAAATGAGTAAATGAGTACTTAGCTTCTATAGGAAGAGTGATAGTAATCTTGCCCACTGAGTTTCTCAGGTTCAATTTACAAAACTTCAAGACTGTATTGTGAGTCTCAACATCAAGAGGGAGTATGTTCGAAAGTGATGCATGAGACTCCCACCACAAATTTACAATATCTGAGCTAAAAAGAGTTCTCTTTAAATAACTTATGAAATCCATCTTCATTTTATACTTGAATGAGATTAACATTCCATTAATACAAGCTTTGAGTAGATAATTCTCAAGAAAGTTCCATTTCACTATTAGGTACTGCAGTTTACAAGTTGATTATAAATTTTGCTCTTTTGCGGGCTTGCTTTATGCTTTTAGTCGCTGCAAACAAGAACAAGAGGAAAGAAAGACATTCATAGAATCATGTACCTTAGTGAGTACAAAGAATAAATGATCGACAATTATGTAAATCAGCCTATTGATTTAAAAATATTATGGGCATAAAGCATAAAATTCATTATATTTTTTTTTGATCAAGACAATGAATTGGATAGCTGGACTGATACATATGTAGTTTGTTCTACAAATGTAAAAAAAAAAGATTAATGTTAGAATGCACTGGTAGGAGAAAAAAAAGAAAACAAATAGAAATAAAACCACATTTAATACATTTAAAATTTTATATTAATAAAAAAAACATCACAATGATTATCCCGAGCTTATGCTCATTCTTCATACTACCATTACATAGATTCTTACTAGTTCTCTTTCACTAAAAACTTCTTACAAACACTATTACATATGTATTACATTACAGAGCTTCGACTCTTTCATAAAAAGACAACCTTTCATTCATAATGCCATTTCATTCATTCTTAGAGTTGTTGCTTCTTTAAAATGCATATCAACGTGCACTACCATTCTTTCTCCTTAAAGCTTTGCGGATCTAGAACCCAACTGGGAGTGCATACTAAAATATAGACTCAACAATATATAGAATACTAAGCATATACAAGAGATATGGAACAAATATAAAATAATATATTTTAAACTACCCACAAAATATGTGAAGCCTGCGAGGAGTTAATATGAAAGGACTATTTTAAACTAACACAAAACACGTGAAGTTTGTGAGGAGTTAATATGAAGTCCTTTTGGATCTTTTCAAATATTTCTTCTTAATTTTTTTTCAATGTTGATATTGATTGAGATCCAATGTTGATACAGAGAATGACATGGAGGCAAAAATTATAGTTTCCAAAGAGTAGACACTTAACAATTGAGAGAAACAACAAAACATAATCACAAAATTCTTTTATACAAACACAAATCTTTATTCATCCAACTTGATAACATCATGCCTCGATAGAGGACTACCTCAAACTTCATTACTCTCATTACAAGCTATATAATTCAAAGCATAGAAAGAAATTATTTTATATAGAGGTTGTAGCCTCTTTTCATTGCATCTATCATGCATTCATTAGCTTCAGTTAACTGACACTAAAACTGAAACTCAAAGACTATATTCAATTATCTCCATTCAAAATATCTTTCACATTAACTAGTAATTATGCATTGCAAAGAAGACGAACAACATGATAGTGCATGGCGTGATCAACAAATTGCATGGTATGGGACTCATTCATCACTTCCCAACAACAATTAGGTGTAGACTCTCAAAAAACCTAACTTTGATACCTATTGTTAGAATGCAATGGTAGGAGAAAGTAGAGAAAAGAAACAAAAATATAACCACAAGTAGATTTAAAATTTATATTGATAAAAATAAACATTACAAAGATTTTCTTGAGATGCTACTCATTCCTCATACTTACCATTATATCAATTTTTACTGCTCTTTCACTAAACACTTCTTACAAACAATATTACATACTTCTTACATTACAAAGTTTCAACACTTTCATAAATAGACAACCATTCATACATAACATTATTTCATCCATTCTTAAAGTTGCAACTCGTTAATAGGCATCAACACACTACCATTATTTCTCCTTACAACTCTGGACTCCAATTAGGAGTGCATACTAAAATGTAGACTCAACAATAAATAGAATACTAAGTATATATGAGACAAATTACAAACATGAAATAAAATATTTTAAACTTCCACAAAACATTTGAAGCATGCAAGGAATTAATATAAGTTCTTTTAAATCTTTACTTCAAAATATCTTCTTAACTTGTCTTCAATGCTGATACAGAGACAACAATCAGGCATGGACTTTCAAAGAATCTCAGTCTGATAGCAATTGTTAGAATGCAATGGTAAGAGAAAAGAAAAAAAACAAACAAAAAGAGAATCACAAGTAGATTTGAAAATTAATATATATAAAAAGAAACATTACAAAGATTTTCTTGCGCCACTATTCATTCTTCATACTACCATTACATCGATTATTACCAATTTATTTTCACTAAACACTTCTTACAAACACTATTACAAACTTCTTACATTACATAGTTTTGGCTCTTTCATAAAGAAACAACCATTCATACATAACACTATTTCATTTTAATTACAATATAGCAAGAGTAGTTTTAATACATTGATGTTAAATGTGGGAAGCTAACTGTAAAGATGGATGCTAATGGGCCTTAAAATGTTAGCTTCCCACATCTAACATCAATGCATTTAAAACTACTCTTGCTATAATGTAAGTAAAATGAATTGATAGAAATTGTTCTTAGACATGCTCAAAAAAAGGAACGAAGAAGGGGAAGATAAAAAAAAAAAACACAAATTTCAAATCATTCATTTAAACAACATTAGGGAGCATTCATACATAGACAGTTGCAAACATCTTCTAACCTGCTGCTCCTTGATACAAACTTATTACTGGAGCTTCTGCTCCTAAACAAACCCATTACATTCTTCTTACATTACAAAACTTTGGCTCTTGCATACACACAGATATGCTGATACCATTACATTCATTCTTATTAATGCTAGAGCTACTGCTCCTTGAAAGACACATACATCCGCATACTTATTACAGTTCTGCAGAGCTGGACTCTTGAGAGTAGATAACAAAATACAGTTTCAACAATATATAGAGTTAAACATCCACGAAAGGACAGAGGACTGACAGAGAACTGAACATAAAATAATATATTATTTTAACACCCAGAAAACATGTGAAACCTTCGTAGGAGTTACTGTGATATCTTTTCAAATCTTTCCCAAATTCTACTTTTTAAAAATTTGCTTTCAATGTTGATTCAATGCTAATACGGAGGCTGAGATGGAAAAGACAGGAAAAGTAGGGGTAGTTGGGATGATATTTCCAACAATTAAGCCTGCCAAGATTTTGAATGTGTGTGAAGCACCTCCGGTTTTAAATTTTTTGCACCACATAAGATTATGTAGTTGTTAACTGCATGTGCCATGCCAATCAAATCAGCTGCTTCTATTACAGAGGACGTGTACAGGTCTATGAAGGATATTGCTTGCTTAGCTGGCAATTTCTCTCATTTAAGGTTGCTGTTGGTCAAGTATGGCAGTCTTCTTGGGTGCAAACTTATGTGTGTTGTTCGTAGTGTTGCTGTTCTTGACAGTGTTGCTGGTGGTGGTAACTTTGGACTGTATTTGGAAGCCTGCCTGGGTGTGGTTATTGATTGCAGATTGTGCATTTTGGACTGTCATTACTGCTGTCCTTGATTGCCCTGCTGTTTGACAGCGTCTTGTCGCTCATGCTATGTTATTTTCTTTGGTTTTGATGTAAAATCTTTGCTGCTCATTTGCTGATGTAAACTTTTTTGCTGCCCAGTTTGTAAATTGTTTTTGCTTTTCCAATTAAAAAAAAAATCAAATCAAGAGGTAGTTAACTAATAAATTACATACATTATATATTGTATTAGAGATCTTATTCATTGATAATCATATACATTATATGGTGACCTGCATATACTAATATAAAAATAAAGTATTATGCTTCACCAACCCATACGAGTGAAAAGGCGCACTGAGGATTTTGAGAGTGCCAAAAGCCAACGAAAACAAGGAAAATATATATTCTTTGAAAAATAAATCAAATTAAAGCTAAAACATTCTGTATTATTGTTTTATTTTAAGTACTTTTGATTTCATATTTTCTCCGCCAAAAAGATTGTGGCAACATTTTTATATTTTAATTGATTTTTTTAATAAAGGTTGAAATATTTTGTAAGGAGAATAGTTTTTTTTTTTTTAAGTTTTTTTTGGGTTTAGTCATTTTGTGTATTAAAGTGAAATCCTCTAAGTTTGTGGAAGTCTACTTGATTCTCACCCATCTATGTAAATAGGTTGCAGAGTGGTAAGTTACAATTTGTTTTTTTGTGGGTTTACATATGGTTGCATGAGTTTTTAACGCTTGTTGTTGGTAAATGTTCAGAAACTTCATTTTAGTTAGAGTGGGACTTTATGATCTTTGGATTTTAACGTTTTATTTTTAAAGGTTCGCAGTGCCCTGATTTTGTTAGGATTAGGAAATTAAAGTTTATATTTAATAAATTAGTTAAAAGTTAGTAGTTAGTTTAAGTTATTTTCGTAGGTAGTTTGTATTGGAAAATTAATGACTTTATAAATCAATGTAATGTAAATGAATTCTAAAGAAATATAATATTTTATTATTATTGTTTTTATTGCTGTCCAACAATAATATAATTTGTACAATTTTCTCTCCATTTTAACATTGGTATCAGAGCATCTTTGAGTTCTGTGCCTCAATGATGACCTGACATAGAGTAATCTATTTGGAGGCCATTGGAATTTATTAGGCAGGGTGTTCAGTAGTGGTTCCTGCACCAGATAAATGCAAGGCGTGAGAGATGCTGGTCAATGATGATCGCTGAGGAGTATTTAACTATCTTGTTTGCAGATTTCAAAGGCTCATGTCTTTATTACAGAATTTTCCCTAGTATCAGATCTTTGTTCCACTTTGCAGTTTTTGCTCATATATAAGAGCAAAATGAAGATCTATGTGCCTGTGTGTAAATTTTGCAAAAGAGACTACTCTGGCAGCGTATAGAAGCAATCACCTGTGCAAAGCATATGGAGAAAAAGCTATTGTGCATGACAAGACCAAGTGTAAAGAAATTTTCTATGTGATAACCTTTTAAGGCGTGAGAAGATGAAAATTGTTGCACTAAGTATAAGACATTTATCGGTATCCATATTGAGGGGTAAGACTTGCACAGTAGTTGTATTTATTACAGAATATATCTTGATAGAAGAGGGTTTAAAGCAAAGAGGTATTTTTTTTAAAATATGTTGGAAGTTAAAGCCACAAGAATGAAAAGATAGCTTTATGATTTCTCTTGGTGCTCCACTCTGGAAAATACTAGTAATTCATTTTCCACCGTGCCATTTTCCAAGTGCTGAGGTGTTTTAGGCTGTGAGGAGGCGTTTTAAGGTTCACTATCGATACTACTAGTATCGATAGGTGACTTCTTATTTACTGGGTGAAGTTTTCCATTTATTTGGAAGTCAAAATGTATGGTATGTCAATGGGCCCTTGGTCTACTGGTGAAGTTGAAAGGTTCGAAATGAGCCCACCAGGGATCAAGTCTTGCTGAGTGCAAGGCTCCGACATCATAAAGGATGAGGCTAGGATCGTGCCCTAGGTGAATTTGGCGGCGTGGATGCCTCTCAATCCTTGGCTCTAAGCCAAAGAGGTTTCTGGCACGTGTGGGCCCGTCTCGGGTTCCTAAAACATCTACGTGGTGGCCTTCGCTGATTGGTAGCTCGCAGGCTTCGTGCCTCGCTGGGCTGCCTCGCAGGTCTGAACCCTCCATCAAAAATAAAAATAAAAATGTATGGTATGGTATTTATTTTGCAATTGAGGAAATAAGGTTATAGCGGGATTTTGTTTTGAAATAAGGAGAACAATTAGAAGAATGACTTACAAGACAAAGCAAAAGGAAATAGATTTATATAGGAGTTTCTCATTTGATAAAGAGAATGATCATCTTAAATACATTAATATTTTTATTGTAATGGATGTATTATTAATTGAATCCAACATCTCTATGTATGTACACTTAAATGCATTTACTAATGGTGTATTCACAGCCACTAATGTTCTATTTGATGACTAAGATATAAAGAGGTCATATCAGAGGTTGGAGGAAATGGAGGCAGGAGGACATCTGTCATCCCAAGTTAGCTTCTCACTCAGGGATGATATCTTGCAGGAGAAGCATTTGTTTCATCTAGTCCTTTCAAGAGCAAGATGGGGCATGCAGTGTTTTGTTGGTTTGTGGATAAATGAATCCACAAACTTGGCGAGTTGTTGTTGGTCTGTGGATAGTTGAATTCACAAACCATTTATGGATAATTGAGTGTCTCTCAATCCATAGTTTTGCAGATGTGTATTTGTGGATAATTGAGTAAGTTTGGATTAACAAATGGAGGAGTGTTACTATGGATAATGGAGTGAGTCTCAATTCACAGTTGGTTGGTGATTTTCTTGTGAATAATGGAGCGTTTCTCGATTCATAGGTAAATGTTGGACAATCAGAACATTTATCTAGGCATGAGGAGTTTGGATTGATGTTGATGCAGAGCTAGTAATTTGAACATTTACCCAAACATGAGGAGTTTGGGTTGATTATCAAGACATTTGCCTAGACAAATGAGTTTTTGGGCTGATGTTGATGCAGGGTTGGCTAATTAGGCCATTGGCCTAGACCAAGAATTTTAGGTTGATGTTGATGCAGGGTTGGCTAATTAGACCATTGGCCTAGACCAAGAATTTTAGGTTAATGTTGATACAATATTTTGGTTAACTAATGTAAACCTTAAGGAGGGGATATGTTAGAAATTTAAGGTTTACATTTACATTTTGTTTTTATTTTTTATTATGTAAACTTTAAAGGGGGGTTGTTAGGATTAGGAAATTAAAGTTTACATAAAATAAATTAGTTAATAGTTGGTAGTTAGTTTTTCGGAAGTAATTCCCATAGGTAGTTTGCATGGGAAAATCAATGACTTTATAAACCAATGTAATGTAATGCAAATTGATCCTGAAGAAATATAATATTTTATTATTATTATTTGTATTGCTATCCAACAATGGTATAATATGTGCAGTTTTCTCTCCATTTTAATAGATTTATCTTGGTGTCTCCATGGAAAATCTAGTAAAAAAAAATTTCCTATTCAAAGGAGCACAAGAAATAATATTTTTCAAAAGTTGTTCACTTTAAAATTCCACAAAGATTTATCCTATGAATATTTTGATGTCACCTCAAATTTACAGAAATACGTATTTGTCTTAATTTTTTGGAAAGATTTAATCAAATAAAAATTGCAAAACTCATTCGACACAAATTTTGAAAAAAGATGATCATGCAGATATCTCTCAAAATAAAGTCATATAATTTTCCACCTAAGTCGAAATTCCAAAAGAACATAGCATTCTATGTTCTCCACAATATGGTCTAAGCACTTTTTCCACAATATTTAAAAAGGAAGTGGATTTTGATCTTCCTTTTCATTTTTGGTTTTCATGGCTTCCATTTTCCACTAGGATTAGTATTGTTCAAATTCTTGCAAGTTCCTATTTTTAAGGATTTGGTGCATGGTAAGCTTAAGAAAATTTTGAGAGAATCATCCCTATGAATCTTACAAGGGTGAAATTTCTACAAAAGAGTAGGTTCTTATTCCCCACAAATTTTGAAGGTTTCAAGTTTTTCATGAGGTCGATGGGCATATATTTTCTACAAAGTTTGATGACCACTAATTCTTCAAAAAAATCACTCTATTTTATATTTTTGTAAATTTCTTTGAATGATGGAGTATAATATTGAACAAGGAGTTAGTTGAGGATCTTTTCAAGGTTTTCTAGTAATTAATGATTGCATTAATTGCACATTTATTATGAGGAGAATTTTTTTGATGGAAAGTTAGGCATATTTGATAATCATTAAATTGTCATTTTTTTCTCATTAAAATTTCTTCCTCTTCTTAGAAAACAGATAAGGCCAACACTACTTTAACTTGGCTGGAAGAATAATTGAAAAGAAAGAGCTAATAATTGAGACTCCTCATTTGAGTTTAGAAGCAATTTTGACCTAGATTGATAGGCCAAAGGAGAAGAAAAATGTCTCACATGATCAGGGATGCTTCTAGATCCCAATTTTTTCACATAGCCACCCCTTTCGTGGAAAAGGATAATACCACTATCCTGCTAGAATATTTTGATCTCACAACAATAAATATAGGTCCCACAAATCGATCCTAAGAAATTAATGAGTTACAAGGCTCAATGACCAACACTTTGATGTCATAGATAGTTGAATTGACAACCTTTACCTAGCATTTGGTTACTTTGATCCAAAGAACCCTAGGAAAACAATAACCCTTACGATGCTATCCAAAGATGAAGTACACAAAATAGAGAAAACGAAAGAATTGTCTTATACTACACAAAATTGGATCAAGAGTGTTCTTGACACAAGCAATAAGGAAATTGGGGTAGTCATCCAAGCAAATAAAAAATTCTTAATTTTGAAGGAAGAAGTTGATAATTATTTCCAAAATTAGAAGAAATAAAGAGACTTCACATTGAAGTAATAGACCCAAAAGGAATATTCAAGAAATAATTAGAAAAACAGCCACATTATTAGCTATATCCACACAACTTTAGAAGATAAATCATGGTGCAAGTTGAGTCTGATGCCAAGAATATTGATAATAAAATCAATAAAGTTTGGAAGATTTTCAACCATTTTTTTTTTGCAAGAATTGATGAAGATGTAAATAAGTTCTCTTTAAAAGTTATATGATGAAATTCTAAAGCATCAATGGAGGTTACTAATCCATAAGGAGGCAACAAATGACATATCCATAGAACTCTTGGACATTGTCGTCCAATTTTTTGTAAAATATTAGGAGTTGATCAATCAATTTAGTCTTCTTAGATCGAGTTACAACATCAAATTATTGATGAATATGACTCTCCATGCTATAAGGTTCACGATTCTCTAGGTCCACCCAATAAAGAGGTCACTCCATCCCTAACCAACCACTTTTGTCAAGTTTTCTATGAAAGAAAAATCAAAAGGCAGGCATGTGATAGAGAATAAATTCATGTAAAAGATAGCTAGCAAGAGCATTTTTGGAAAATTGTGCCCCATATTTAGTGGGATTTTGTAATATATTTTTAATTCTAAAAGATATATTTTTTAATATATTTTACATTTTTCAAGATACATTTGTAATTGAAATATATTAGGGGTGAATGGTGAATATGTTAATATTTAATACATCCTAAATATTAAATACAAATGCAATCTTTTTTTTCTTTTCTTTTTTTTATTGGAAAAAAGCATCTATTAATAGTAAAAAGAATAATGTACAAAAGGCTCTTCCAAGATAAGAATCATGAAAGGAGCCGCAAAGGACTCTACATCAACAAGAAACAACACTAAAAGAGACAAACTAGCTGAAGCTAGCAGCTTACAAAATGCTCAATATTCTCCCAAAGTACATAAAACTTGCTCCTCTATAACCATTTCCATAAAAGAAAGAAGAGACTTTTGGTGTTTCTTCGCAATCTCTGTCAACCGGGACTGCACATGAGCCAAATGCAATCTTGGCTATTGGTGTCGGGATGGTATCCACCATTGACTTATCTCAAGTTTTGTAAGCCTTCCCTATAAAAGGAAGTCTTCTCTCATTTGTAAAGGTTGTTGAATAGGAGTTTTGTAACCAACATTTTTAAATTAATACAAGCATAGCATTGAAGAATTGTATTCCACTTGTTTCTCTATTTATTCATGGTTCCTTTCTTCAACATTAGTTCAAGTTCAGTTATGAGAATGATAAAGTTTGAGGATATCTGATAGGTCTTTGGTTTATACCATTTATGGCTTGCTAATTGTAAGTTACTTTGTATGTTTAGTCTAAGACTTTGTTTCAAGTATTAATTCAATTGTTAGAATTTGTTTGAATTGTGCCAAAATTGGGTATTTTAATTAATGTTCATAATTTGAAAATATTTCATTGCTTTAAAGATTGCACTTTTCTTATGAAATTTTGAGTTAAATCCTCGATTAAGAAAAAAAAATATTTTATGAGTGATCTATCTATCTACAACACTGAGTCAAATATCTTTAGGATTTTATAGCTTTATTTTTATCACCCTATTATTTACATTTTATTTTGAATTTTTTTTATTAGATAGGAGGAAAATAATCATCTAGATTGTCATATTAGATGTTAAAATCTAATTTTTAGATCTCAAATTTGAAAATATAAAAAGGGTTTCATATTAGTTTTAAATATTTCAAACCCCTATTATTCATAGTTCTAGCTAAGTAGTTGTAAGGCCCCTTGTAAAAAAATATTATATTAAACCACCACATCATTTTCGACAAATTCAAGACCTAACTATTGAATCCTTGGGGATATCTTTTTGAATTTTCCTCGATTACATTTGATTTCAAGAGATACCGAACACCTCATATTTTGCTTGTTTTGTGATGTGCAAAAACACCCATCAACAAGTAATATACACAAATTATCCTGATATAATAACCAATGAATATTTGGAACATTATAAGAGAGTTAATGACACAATATTTATGAAGCTGGGTAGGACCATAGAGGGGGATAAAGCTAAAAAAATATGTATGGATGCATAGAGTGTGATCAATTATTATGGATATTGGTACATCCAATTTCAAAAGTTCACCTACATTAGAGTAAAGGATTCTCAAGTCATCTTCACATAATACCTTATTACCTGATGAACAAAATATTCTTCCTGGAATTTTCAGGACAAGTAATAGAATCTTATGATTTTTTTCTTCAAGCTCATAAGAAAGGACAAGTTAAGTTCCCCACATATATGGGAAGGTATAAATGTAATTCAACAAATAATTCTAGATTAATAAAAAAACAATTGTAAATGTGTGGATTGTAATTGTTTAAATTGGTAAGGTACAATTATGACCCATCAAGGAGGCTTGCTAGAAAAATTAATAGGAGATTCACCCATGAATCTCATCTAGAAGATTAGTAGAATGACTATGAAAATGAACATGAGGTAAGGAAGAGGTCATAACAAAGTTTGACCTTAGATCAAATGAAAACTCTAGGAACACACGATGTTCCACTATAGTTAATGGAGGATGGCATAAATGTGTTGAATATAATGTAGACACCGAGAAGAAATTTGATCAAACTATCAAAGACCCTAACTTGAAAGAGATAGAAATCAATCATTATGTTTTATAACAAATCTTATCATAGTATATACTCAAATATGGATTTAGAAGTATACTCAAGGGCTAAGGTCAATGAGAGTGGTGTCTACTTATCCAACAAATAGAAAGAGAAGGAATAAAAAGAAAAAGAAATAGGTTATGATGATTGCATGAGTAAGAAGAAAAATATTATGGAATCCAAGGATATTAATACAAATAAGGAAAGGATTATTGAGATACAAAGCCAATGAGTTTTAATAGTGATTCAACCAAAGGATCCCAACTAGGAGGTAAGGCCAGTTCCAACCAGTTTTATCAATGACCATCTCAAAGAAAATGTATAGAAGCTTCATCATTAGTATTACCCCAAGTGTAACTTATATCTCCAAATGAGACAGTTGGTAGAAAAAAGGTACATATGCCAAAATGATAAGGTCAATTTCCCAATTATTTGTAGCTATAATGTTCACTTCCCCTCCTTTAGCAAGGACTTATGAAATGAGATAGAATATATGATAAATATACTCACTTGCTGAAGAAGAGAGATAAATGAAAATAGATAAGATATTGAAAGAAAAGGAGAGGTTTGATAAAATTATAAAGAATCTTTGAGATCTAAGAATAAACATGAAACAATACCTCTACCTCCATCATCAATTGCACATGAACATGGAGAAGACAATGTTCCTAGCATCATTCTAAAAGACATAGAGGAAATAATGTCTTCACCTATTGGAGGAGAAGAAAATGATCCAAAAATTGGAGAAAGAGTGATGAAAGGACTGACATATGCAATATCCTTGGATCAACATGAAAAATAAATGAACGGGCCATAGGATCTCATTTATCGTAAAATAGGGGAGTCTAGATACTGCAACATGAAGAACCAAGGGATGTTGAGATGGTTGAAGACCAATCTCAACACTAAAACAATGGTGTTGATAATATATAAGATAATCACTAGAGTATTAGTGGGATGAGATATCAACAAAAGATAAATCTTATTTACCCACTTAAGCTACAAATGAGGGATATTAGGATACTAAAAAGGTTCATGATTTAGAATCTCATTAATGGACCTTATCTAAATATGAGTTTGAGAAAATAGGTGAGTGTAAATTAGAAGAGAAAAAGGATTTAGAAGAAAAGGAGACGAGTGAAAGATCACCTCAATGAGAAGCCAGCATAAAATAAGTCCCTAAAAATGAAGAGAATAGAGATAGGGAGAATACATATAAGTGAGAAATTTTTTGAGGTCAGGTAAGATGAATTGATGAGACAAGGTCTTAAAGAATTAGAATTGAGTTAGGATATACCTAATTCATTGGCTCAACCACCAATTTAGGTACAATTAGTACCTCAAGACTTCATGAGAATAATACAAGAGGTGGAACCCCTAAGCCTAAGGACAAGGCTAAGGTTAGGTATGCAATAAGAAGAAGTACAAATGGAGAGAATATTGTATAGGTTTCTATGCCTATAGGAGAAAATTATAGGCATGAGCTCACTACTCATGATTACCAAGTGTCAACCATTAACTTGGGGTATGCCTCAAGAGACTATGATATTAAATAAATCAGAAAAAATGTGAAAATAAATACTACTTGTCTAAAGAAATATAATCAGATAAAGAGGGAATCAAAAGAGAAAAAAGATCAAATTCAACACTTTTGCAAAGCAGTGGCTCAATTGAGATAATCCCTTATATAAATATTTGAAAATCTAATAATAATATCCAAGGAACAAGTGGATACAACTGAAAGTGTGAATCATAAATAAAATGTGCTTGATAAATGGATGGGGGATACGAAAAAACAATGTGAATAAGTTTTAAAATAATCCATCAAGAAATATATGGAAGGTTACCATTGTTTTAGAAAGATTAGAAAATTAATGGCTAATTGCAATGATCACTTGGAGAAAAATGATATAAAACTGAAGAGGATGGTGATTATTAAAAATATGGAGGATGTAATGCCTCGCCATGAGACCCTAAAGGAAGTTGCAACACAACGCGGAAGCGTACAATTTTTTTTGTTAAAAGTGCATTATTATCACAAAAGATGCACAATACTTCACAACAACCTCTAAGGAATAGTGACAAGATTACATCTATTACCGAACATACACATTACTTGCACATAAAACATTCCAATTAAAATATTAACCATACATTTAATTGCACATAATTACAAAGCATTAAAGATACTAACACTAAGAATATAATATAATAAGCTTCAGATTGCATTAACTTAAAAGTAGATTACAATACTCATTCCCGGAATGAGGTAGATCAAACCTAACTATTACAATTACAAGATTCCTCCTTGAAAACAAATGAGGGGAATAATTATAACATGAGCTAAACTGAAGTAAGTAGAAATATTAAAATAAATACTGAAACCACTGTGAGCTCTCCACTAGAAAACCTCACCACACGATTTGCAAAACAAGGGGGACCCAACGGCGTAGGGCGCACGTTCCTCCCAACCAAGTGGTACCTAACGGCCCACCACCCATGCAAGGAGATAGTAACCGGGATACAAGGTCAACCTACTACCTCTAGTCACAGGCTGACTTAACACTAAACAAAACCACCACAAGAACAACACTAACTCAAGGATATGATGCTACTCGATTTAAACAACTAAATAGACCAGTGAACCATATACTATTGACCTAGGAGATGTGCCACCACAAAGGTGCATGAGTTACCCGTCAGATCTTCCCAGATCCCGACCCCCATCCAGTACCACACTCCTACTATCAACAAACGATATATACCTACTCCAAACTAAGGAGGCAACAAATCACATATCAACCACTCCTAACAAGGAGGCACAAATCTCTTAAACCACTCCTAATCCAAGGAGACAAAAAACATCCTCGTTCGTGGAAACCGGGTAACACACTGAAGACGACAAACCTCACTACCATAGAGAATTATAAAAGACAAGACCATGAGATACAAGTCCCAAAGTTAACATACCCCACTAGGAAGACTTACAAAACCTCATCTAAAACTTCTATACAATCTACCCCAAAAAGTCAAGAAGAGAACTCAAACACATCCTAAAGGCACAATAGTTTAATATTCACAGTATTTTCATTTAACACCAATTTTCTTACACGCAATAAAACAATTGAATACAATTGCACATCCCAATTATCCCAAATTACCAAATTAACTAAAGGACTCCTTCAATTAAAGATAAACATCACACTCTATTTCTCCAATTTCCTCAATTTAAAATAATAAAATCTTTGTTCCTACTAACATATTATATCATTTAAATAAATACCTATTTCCCCAAACAAACTTAATTAAATATCTATTTCCTTTAATAAACCAAATCATGCAAATAGATTATTCTTTTTATATCCCTTTAACTATACATCTCTACATGCAATTGATTAATTAAAACATTCAATAACTATATATTATATAACATTCACGTAGCCAAATACATTTTGATAAAAAATATTAATTATCAAATATATATATAATTTTCTAATAAATGATTATATATGTATATATCTATATAATATTTCATTATTAAAACATATAAAATCCGAAATAAAGATAAAGGTGGAATTCTTGATAAATAATTTTTCATTGAAATTCCCATCATCATTGAAATCGCCCATGAAATTACATTGGGAGAGCGGACGAAATAAGGCGAAATCGTTGTTTCATTATTAATAGAACAACATACAATACCCATGGGAAGGGGTGTTGTGGTATACACAACCATACCCCTCTCCCATGCAAAGAATAAGAGAGGATGTGGAGAGGTCTCTCTCCACATCGCCGCTCCCTTAAGGGGGTGGCGGTGGGGAGAAAGACCCTCCCCATCCCCCAATATGAACACAACGAACATTCACAATAACTTGCGAATTCAAGCAAAAAGGCGTACAAAATTTCATATGCTCAACACATTCAACACAAACAATATTGATTCGCCTGTCACAGAGGTATTAAATTAGGAATATCTTAGAATAAATATTTATATATTATATATAAGTGTCTATATATAACAATATATATAAAATCTAATAAAACAAACATTTGATACAAGCAATCAACTTTCGGAAGTAACCATCTACAGGTAAAAATTGGGGCAAACAAATTTCTGAGAAATTTCACAATATTAATAAACGATTTCCCAATTTAATAGAGGGCTTTAATTTGAAAAGAAAAGTTACACATACTTCATAATAACAAAATTTAACAAAAGGCAACCAATGACTCATCAAACACGACTGATGACGCACTATGGCTAGGGTATGGACCTGACACAGGTAACTTAGCTACTATCTCCCAATCATCATACCATTGGGTCAACACACTCAAACCTGTGAAGTCAGGTGGAGTCGATGTCATGTACCTGCAAACCTGTATCCAAGGCATCGATAGCACATGTATTTAAAATCATTATAAAACACACCGTGAAGAGGAAATCACATAAATACAGGGCGCTCGCAAGTGAGTGATGCAATCTTGTCCCCTTAACTAATACAGTATCACCAATTTGACACTTCCATCATTAATAAAACTCATAAGCAATAATCATGTCATAATAAACCAACATTATTCTTAATCAAAGCATGTCAAGTATGACATCAAGGAAAGTAGATTTCATAACACACATTGTCCATGTCGCTCTACAAGAATTGATAAAATAATAAAGCATCATAATCTAACATAAGAGAAAAACAGAGGGGTGTTACATTCTCCCTCCCTAGGGTTAGGCTTACTCCTGGAAGCCTGCAAAAACCCCTAGTACAAAATTTCACAAAACACACATAATCCATGGTTCCAACACTGAACCACTACATACACCAACATAAAAACAATATCCAGAGTTATAAACTTCAAAGCCAAATACACTGTCAAACTAAACAATCACATAGTCTCAAAACACATATCCTAACATAACAAGAATCAATCAGAGGAAACAACACTGAAGGCACTTCCTCGGCCACCTGTACCGAAGGATTTTCATGAGCTCCCGAATCAGCCGCATGTCCACTTCCAACAATCTCCTAATTTGTACCCTAATGCTCTATCCAATGATGATCAACCGTTGCACTCATTCCACAAGTCCTTCCTGCATCATTCCTTGTTGACTCCGTAACTGCCGATCTCTGATTGGTTCCAAGTGTGTTCCTCTGAGAACACTGTCTCACTAAGTGGCCCTTTTGGCCGCAATTGTAATATCTTGTACCTCTACCCATTGTAGACTTTGCATGTTGTGCCGATCGCTCCAAACAGAAGCGCTTACAATTCCTCCGGTTTCGGTTCTTTCTAATTCGGGAAACACTAGCACCAGGTTGAGGTTGTGACACCTTAGGCTTAGGTTCAAAGTGTTGTTGTTGCATACCACACTCTTGTCTAGGGTGAAGCTCGGTAAGAAAATCATCAAGAAAAGTACATATGGAGGACCGAAACGCTCCACACAATTCTACTTGTGGGGACTCAGAGAAGAAGAGCTCAAACGATCATCTCCACGATCACCTCTCCCAGACATCCTATACACACAACCCCTGAAAGGAGTCACAACCAAAATACATAATTGACATACAAAAACACAAAAATAAAGCATCATACCCATGATTAAACATGCATAACACATATACATACCAACAAAAAACACTGAAAATCACAACATAAGGTCACACAAGGGTCCATCAGGACACCAGAAAGAAGCATACCAATCCATTATAGAAGAATCCATCAACCAAGAACATATAACCATCTCAAATATATCAACATCACAATAAGTGGTTTGATGGTGTTAGGCCACACGTAAGGTGAGACCATCCAAACAAGACCACAATTAATTATCTCTTGTTGTGTAAGGGGGTTAGCCTCCAAGAGATAGTCATCACACATATGTGAGTAGTGGGTTCTAGTTGCATACAGCCTCACATATCCCCATCCTCTACATTTCCTACGTCTACTTCCTCGTACACACTCACCAAGTCCGCCTCATACATCCTTGGAGTGGAATCACAATACAACACATAGCCGACATTGAAAACAACAAAGATAACTAGCTTAGCCACCAAGTTCATAAGGAAAAGAAAATTAAAGTTCCATTTCAACAATAAGACAATAAATGCGCATAATTCCAACACTAATCCAAATGTATAACCACCAGGGTTATAAGAAATTAAGATCACAAATCGTGGCTAAACCTTCACAATCAAGTATAAAAAAAGTGTCGGCCCTCACAATCAAGTAAAAAATCATCAATAACTGAAAGAAAGTTCACAATCTTTAAAATTGCACTATACAACACTATGTGACTAGATACTAGCCACCAATGAGGAAAGAGGAAACAACATCTGGCTAGAATGATAGTAGCCCTCATATGATGCGGAATGAGCACGCTATCCACATGACCTAGAGTGTATCCACGACTAACAAAATGTCGTCACTCTACTTGGTCATACGCCAGTCGGAGAAGGCACGTACTTGCCATATGCCACGTGGCAGGGTGTCTGTGGGTCTGTGGTAGTAGGCACGCGCAAACCACACTCCACATTGTGATACCTCATGGAGAAGACACAAACAGGAACTCACTGTAGTCAGAGGTATACGTGGCTAGGATCTACTCATATGCTACTCGACCAACATGGTCAAGACAACCATGAGGATCCCTCTACAAGTGTTCAAGGCCCCATAACACTCATCGCACAAGTAGGCTAACAAATAAAATCTCATAATGCACCTTCACGTGTCTCAGCACATGGCATCATGTAACATGACATCATCAGCATCACTATGTGGGAACATGAGTGGGGTGTGGCATCGTATCTCTTGCATCATGTCAAAACACATGCATATAGGGTACATATACATAATGCAATACAATAATATCACTATACGGACGAGGTTAACTCAATAATGCCAGATCAATGTCTCTATAGTCATCTAAGCATAACTAACAAACCATTTTGTTGTACTCAAATTTGTGGGGATTAGGCTAACACATATGGATCAAGTATCCTGATCCATCATAAGGGAAAGTAGTGGGTACGTTTCCATAGGATTGGTTGAGTTGAGATGCTTTGCGTCGCATTATGTGTATGCTGCGCACTCCACCCAAGGAACTTGTGATTGCTACTATCCCTTCACGGATTGAGGATCTAGAGAACCAAAAGAAAAAGAGCTACTTTTGGTTACTCTTATATATAAGTTTCAACCACACTTGGGTTGGCCCTCAATCAGATTACATACATGCAAACACACATAATGGTATGGTTAATTCCACACCAAAATGCGACTTTTCCCCATGGATGGTTACCGAGTATCACCATCACATGGACACACAAAGAAAATAAGGGTTTCCACAACATTCAAACAAGATACAGTTACTGGTTCGTTACATTTATAGGAGGTACAACTACATACATAATCCCATAGGAATATCCAATTCCATAACCCATGGGATACGTATCATAACTTTCCAAACATAACCTTATATTAGGTTACTTACACGCTACTCTCTTTCGTAGAGGACATCATGCTAACGCAAAATCCATGAACACATGATCACTTAACACTCCACTAACAAATTGACAAGGACAACATAGTGGACACAAATGTACCCAGAGGATCCAGTGTATGAACCTGGGGCTCTGATACCATGTTGTAATGCCCCATCATGAGACCCTAAAGGAAGTTTCAACACAATGTGGAAGCGTACAATTTTTTTTCTTAAAAGTGCATTATTATCAAAGAAGATGCACAATACTTCACAACAACCTCTAAGGAAACATGGAAAGATTACATCTATTACCAAAAATACACATTACTTGCACATAAAACATTCCAATTAAAATATTAACCATACATTTAATTGCACATAATTACAAAGCATTAAAGATACTAACACTAAGAATAGAATATAATAAGCTTCAGATTACATTAACTTAAAAGTAGATTACAATACTCATTCTCGGAATGAGGTAGATCAAATCTAACTATTACAATTAAAAGATTCCTCCTTGAAAACAAATGAGGGGAATAATTATAACATGAGCTAAACTGAAGTAAGTAGAAAGCTTAAAATAGATACTAAAACCACTATGAGCTCTCCACTAGAAAACCTCGCTACACGATTTGCAAAACAAGGGGGACCCAACGACATAGGGTGCACATTCCTCCCAACCATGTGGTACCCAAAGGCCTTGCCCCCATGCTAGGAGATAGTAACCAGGATACAAGGTCAACCTACTACCTCTAGTCACAGGCTGACTCAACACTAAACAAAACCACCACAAGAACAACACTAACTCGAGGATATGATGCTACCCGAGTTAAACAACTAAATAGACCAATGAACCATATACTATTGACCTAGGAGATGTGCCACCACAAAGGTGCATGAGTTACCCATTAAATATTCCTAGATCCTGACCCCCATCCAATACCACACTCCTACTATCAACAAACGATACATACCCACTCCAAACTAAGGAGGCAATGAATCACATATTAACCACTCCTAACAAGGAGGCACAAATCTCTTAAACCACTCCTAATCCAAGGAGACAAAAATCATCTCTGTTCGTGGAACCGGGTAACCAATTGAAGAAGAAAAACCTCACTACTATAGAGAATTATAAAAGACAAGACCATGAGATACATCTCCTAAAGTTAACATACCCTACTAGGAAGACTTACAAAACCTTATCTAAAAATTCTATACAATTTACCCCAAAAAGTCAAGAAGAGAACTCAAGCACATCCTAAAGGCACAATATTTTAGTATTCACAGTATTTTCATTTAACACCAATTTTATTACATGCAATAAAATAATTGAATACAATTGCACATCCCAATTATCCCAAATTACCAACTTAACTAAAGGACTCCTTCAATTAAAGATAAACATCACACTATCTATTTCTCCAATTTCCTCAATTTAAAATAATAAAATCTTTGTTCCTACTAACATATTATATCATTTAAATAAATACCTATTTCGCCAAACACACTTAATTAAATATCTATTTCCTTTAATAAACCAGATCATGCAAATAGATTATTCTTTTTAAATCCCTTTAACTATACATCTCTGCATGCAATTGATTAATTAAAACATTCAATAAATACATATTATATAACAGTCACGTAGCCAAATACATTTTAATAAAATATATTAATCATCAAATATATATATAATTTTCTAATAAATGATTATATATATATATATATATATATATATCTATATAATATTTCATTATTAAAACATATAAAATCCGAAATAAAGATAAAGGTGGAATTCTTGATAAATAAGTTTTCATTGAAATTCCCGCCGTCATTGAAATTGCCCATGAAATTACATTGGGAGAGCAGACGGAATAAGGTGAAATCATTGTTTCATTATTAATAGAACAACATACAATACCCACAGGAAGGGGCGTTGTGGTATACACAACCATACCCCTCTCCCATGCGAAGAATAAGGGAGGATGTTAAGAAGTCTCTCTCCACATCGCCGCTCCCTTAAGGGGGTGGCGGTGGGGAGAAAGACCCTCCCCATCCCCCAATATGAACACAACGAACATTTACAGTAACCTACAAATTCAAGCAAAAAGGCGTATAAAATTTTGTATGCTCAACACATTCAACGCAAACAATATTGATTCGCTTGTCATAGAGGTATTAAATAAATAATATCTTAGAGTAAATATATATATATATATATATATATATATATATATATATATATAAGTGTCTATATATAATAATATATATAAAATCTAATAAAATAAATGTTTCATATAGGTAATCAACTTTTAGAAGTAACCATCTACAAGTAAAACTTGGGGCAAACAAATTTCTGAGAAATTTTACAATATTAATAAACGCTTTCCCAAACAGATTTCTAAGAAATTTTCACAATAGTAATAAATGATTTCTCAATTTAACAAAGGGTTTTAATTTTGAAAAGAAAATTTAGACAAACTTCATAATAACAAAAATTAACAAAATTCTACAATCATTAATCAAAACAGTTCTTTCCCGAAATTTCCACAATTTTACACAAAAACTTTTAAATTATATTTTCCTTACGGCAATAACAAAAGCTTTAAAATTTCCTTTATCTAAAATCAAATCCTTTCCTAAATGGATTTAACAAAACAATTCACTGAACCATACAATTCCTAATAAAGATTATAAACAATAAAATAACACAAGAAGAGAACCTGAATCAAGAAGCTTCAAACAAAATGAATATTTGATGTTGGACCTCCTCCAAAGTTTCCACGGCTTCTTCCCGGCAACCACAGTAATTCCAACACCAAAATAGTATCCAAAATTCACAGTAAACACAACACGAACAATTCCTTTACAATTCCTACAGCCAAAAACTCTACAATCCTCTGTGTATTTTTTCAATTTTCATTCTTTCCCCAAAAATAATATCCCCAAAAATATCCTCACACTCCCATGAAGAAGCTTTCCTCTTCTTTCCAAATCCCAAAAATTCTCTCTGAATAAACTTTCAACAACCTCTTAATTAATTTTAACTCTAACATGCTAGCAAAATTAAAATATCTTCTAACAACCAAATCTAATTTCCATTTAATTTAATAATTCCAAATACTAATTTAATTCCAAATTCAAATTAATTACCACAAAATAAAATTAAATTCCAAAATGAAATTAAATTCTCTTTTTCTTTTAATTTTCTCAACACCTAATTTAATTAATTAATTTTAATTATTTAATAAATAAATTCAACCCATTGGATTAAATTTAATTAATTAAATAAATTTAATTTAATTAATTAATTTAAATATAAACTTCTATCCACAATATCAAATTTAAATAAATAGATATTCAAAATTAATTAATGCAATAATTCTAAATATTTATATTCATAATAAAAAACCCTTGAGAATTAAATAATATTAAAACAAGGCAACCAATGACTAATCAAACACGACTAACGACACACTATGGTTAGGGTATAGACCTAACACAGCTAACCTAGCTACTATCTCCCAATCATTATACCATTGGGTCGACACACTCAAACCTGTGAAGTTAGGTGGAGTCGATGTCATGTACCTGCAAACCTATATCCAAGGCATCAATAACACATGTATTTAAAATAATTATAAAACACACCGTGAAGAGGAAATCACAAAAATATAGGGTGCTTGCAAGCGAGTGATGCAATCCTGTCCCCTTCACCAATATAGTATCACCAAATTGACACTTCCATCATTAATAAAACTCATAAGCAATAATCATATCATAATAAACCAACATTATTCTTAATCAAAGCATGTCAAGTATAACATCAAGGAAAGTACATTTCATAACACACATTGTCCATGTCGCTATACAAGAAATGATAAAATAATAAAGCATTATAATCTAACATAAGAGCAAAACAAAAGGATGTTACAAAGGACCAAAAGTTATTGAAAGAAAACATGGTAAGAAAGGAATCCTAAAAATAAATACTTGGGGATTACAATTGAATTGGGAAAAGGCTTCTCAATAGTAGTAAAAATAATAAATGGAAAAACTCATCAAAATGATTGAAAAGATGTTGGAAAAAGGTTTGGATCTCATCAATATTCCCTTACTTATGAAGTAAGTGATCAAGATAACCTAGGTCAGGGAGATGGATAAGTAAAGAGCTTGAAGGCCTTACTGAATGAAATATCCGGTGATCCTATGTTATGTTTAAATAAATAATCAATAAAGGATGTGATCAAAACCTAGAATGTGATTGTAAGGTATTAGATTGATATGAGTGATAGAAACAAGGAGGTTAAAATTTTTTCTAAGGTATATGCACATGAGAAATTAAAATTGAGGCTCTCATAAAAGGGTGAAGCCACAATAGTGCTTTACAATTCTAGTGAGGAAGGAAAACTCACAAAAATTGACCCCAAGGAAAAAAATGTGATTTTGGGGGTTCATACGAATCTATTGGTTCGAGCGAACCCATTTTGATCTTTCCCGCCAATAAAACCAAAAATAATGCATTAGGAAGGGTGGTTCATACGAACCCCCTTTATCCCTCATTCTCCCCCTGAAACACAAAAAAAACCTAAACTTTTTCACTTCGGAGCTCGGTTTGAACATGAAAATGGAGGAGACTTCACAAACCCAACTAGAATCAGGTATTCCTCGGAACGAGCTATCCAATAAATATAATTTTCATATGTATTTTTTTTTTAGTTTATTAAACATAGGTTTTTCACCAAAAATGAAGGTCTTTGTTATGCACGTGGAAAAATAGCAAATTATCAAAAAAAATTTGAAAAATATGAGTGCACCAGATATTGAAGTCCTTGATCCAACAAAAATAAAATTGAATTTCGATATATACAAAAAATTTTACGCATTATACGGTCGCGCTATGTCTGAATTGTAACTGGTTTGACTTTGAAACTTGATTAAAGAAAAAATATTCAATAAAAAACTATCTAACCAAGTGGAATCACTAGATATCAAAGTTACAAATCTAAATTCAAAAGAATTAGAACTTTATCCTTCATGAAAAAAAATTATGCATTATATGGTGTGTGTCACTTTTTAAAAATGTTGTTTTTTGTAAAAAACTAGTTTTCGTGGGAGATGGAAAAAGAAGTGCAACCTGATTCCAAAAATTTTGAAAAAAATATTTTTAGAATCTACAGACAAAATGTGAGGAGACTCTAGTTTGCATCATATTCAAATTCCTCACGGTTTAGCCGCTATAGGTGCTCGAATGTGAAGATTTAGTTAAAAATAATAATTTCAGTGTCCAATTTGGCCAAAAATTGTAAACCACCATTGCGGAATCACCCAAAACATTCCTTGGGAAGATATAAATAAGGTTATGCTAGCATTCGATGAATGTAGTTTTAAAAAAGGAGAAGATTTTCATGTTGAAGAAGCAACTAAAATCGAATGATTAGTTTATGTTGGTGTTAGCCCAAGATCACCAACTACAAGAAATCACCTTCACAAGAAACAAGAGAGACAACACTGCCATTTCACCAAATAAGGAGTGAATAGAATGAGATGATTATATTACACAATGTACAACCTTTTCAAAGGCAAGATAAAAGTGAAAGGTATGAAACTTCTCGATACGAGAAACACAACTACCCCTAGAATAATCAAATGCATAACTAATCTAAATGCAATGTCCCTAATTTAAAACTTAAGATGGTAAATGTAATTTACTCTAACATCCCCCCTTAAGTGCAACATAGGGAAAATGCAAATGAAAATATGAAGATGCAGTATGGGTCTCAGCTACACAACAATGTTAGGTACTCATTTACAACGGAAAAAATAAATCTCTCACAACTGGAGAAAAGGAGAAAAACCCTATGGGAAAAAACTCATCTCCAAAAGAGAGAATAAAAAAAAATGATGCATGGATGGAGGACACAATCAAAACCCCCAAGGACTACATACATAGTATATACACAATCAAAAAACCCTCCATAAGAGGGAAATAGAGAGACTATACAGCCCCCTCAAAATATGTAATCGTTTGAAAAAATTATAAGTGCCTAAAGATAAAATATGATCCAGTGTCAAAAAACAACTTGTCTCCCTTTCAGAAGAAATGAAACCAAATAAAAATACAGGGATGCTTCCCATTCTAGATAGGAAGTGGAACAAAGAAGCATGAAAATGTATGATGTTGTCTCTAAAATCTACTCATGTGTCACCAAGACCTTGGAAGATGATGCCACAAACCAATCAGGAACATGCCCAATCACAATAGAAGGTGACAAACAAGGTACTATTGGAAACTGATGTTGAACACTCTTCAGATATTTAGATGGAGTGACAATATAGTTGTACCACAACTATCATCAATATAGGAGGGATATACCCTAAAATGTGTCTTCTAAGTCATAAATGTGAGATTCCACGAACAATGAACCAATGTTCGACAAATAAGAATCCTAATCAGGAAGACAATGAGATGTTAGTTGTGATGAATAACTGGTCATGCTAAATGAATCATCAACACAAAATGAAGGGTCCTACAAAATAGGAATTATAGGAGCCTCAATCAATGACTCTGCACAATGAATCACTAAAGGAAAAGGTACATCAACTATCTCTGATGGAGAAGAAGGAGCATCTGAAGAACCCTCGTCATCCTCATTTGAAGATTCAAAGTATTCCAACACTTCAAACTCCTGCATAGTAGAATGATCATAGGGTATCCTATCTCCAAAATGAAGAGGCACAAGACGATATGAAACAAGATCATCTGGGAATAGCTATGTATTAGTCCACCTCCATTTATTTCCCAAAAAATAGTCCAAAGAATATATGGACACTCAAAATGATCAATAACATCCAAAGTGGCATCATCAGTATGAATTGCGATAAATCCTAGGACATGATCCCTTTTGCAATTCCATGCAAATTTCTTACTATCAGTACTAGGAAGGGGAACTAAATTATACAAATTTGGAAAAAAATGAAGCCATTTGAGATGTTTTATGATACCATCTCTTTATTGTTTATAGTTTCCCTTTTACAACATGATCACAATAGGATGCAATGAAGAACCCATAATAAATTATGAAAAATATCCAGAAATACAAAGACAATAACCTTCAACAACAAATAGAAACTCCCAAATACTACAAGTGAAGCCTTCCAAAAAATACTTCAAGAGGCAAAAAAGTTGAGAATCGAACACCTCCAAAGAGCACAAAAACACTAAAATTGAACTTTAACAAATTAAAAGCACCACCAAACAATAAAATATGAGAGAAATTCCTCAACCACTACAAATGTGACTAAAATACCTTTTTGTTGATATGTGGTTTGCAAAAATCAACCTTCATTTGCAAAAGATATGCAAAAAAGAGTCTAAAAAGGCCTATAGAGGCTCTTTCAAATCAAGCACCTGGTCCCACCATGTGACCATGTTCATCCTCAACAAAAAAAATAAAATGGGCCCAACCCACCAAATTGTGTCTAGGTACAATCACGAAGCACCACCGCAATTCCTTCAAGGAAGAGATAGTCTCTTAACAACCTCGTGAGTCTTTAGAACATTTAAGAAGGAGAATAAAATGATATTTGAAGGGTAAAAAGATCTATTACACAACCAATGTGGGATTAAAGATCCCAGAGACAACTTCAAACACAAGGGGCCCACCTCCACTTCGGTTTGCACAACTTTGAAACCCTAAATATAAAGTTTCAAAAATGTATGTCTCAAGAAAACATATTTCACCTTCTCCAAATAGAGAAATAACGTCTACCTGTAGAATGAATTAGGTCCCAGTTACAAAATGTGTAGCTAACAAAAAACTGATCCTCCACCTCTAGATGGGATATACAAGATGTTGGAAAAAAAAATGCCCTTCTAGTAGCACCTCTCCTCCAAATAGCAAAGAACATGCCTCAAGTGAAAAGAAACACTGCAAGGCAAAGTGTAATTGGGCTTCCACAAAGTAAAACACCTAACAACTATAAAAAAATGTACCTTTCAAGAATTCAAGCCCTCCAATCTGATGTTTGAATATGCCTAGCAATTACAAACAACAAATCATGGCCTTAGTAACCTTAAATTGGGAGTAGAACTTGTTGAACCCGCCTTCATTCACAACAATAGAACAATTAATCACTTTTGCGAAAAAAATTGAGCCTCCAAGCTTAAAAAATTCCACACCTATTCACCAGGAAAAGAAGTATGGTAGGGGAAAGTACATCACTCCAATATCACAGAATCGGGCCTACGAAATTCATCAAGGATGGGTAGAAAATGGGCGCCTCAAAACAAATTGAATTCTTTGCACAATCGTGCCCTTGAAAGCCTTTAACTATCAATGTCCCAAGAGGGAAAATCATGTAGCTAGTGTATGAGGCACTTGTAGCTATAAATCTTCCAAACCAACAAATCTCATCCTGAATGAGAGAAAACATGCCTCCAAAATCACCAGCAATAGAAAATCAATAACCAAAGGTAATTTTGAAATTTAGAAATATTCAAATATCGAGTAAATCAATGATCTCACACTCCAATGAAAACTTCCAAGAAGGATTCACAATTGGGTGGCTCTAATACCATGTTGGTGTTAGCCCAAGATCACCAACTGCAACAAATCACCTTCACAAGAAACGAGAGAGACAACACTGCCATTTCACCAAATAAGGAGTGAATAGAATGAGATGATTATATTACACAATGTACAACCTTTTTAAAGGAATAAAAAAGTGATAGATTGTATGAAACTTCCCGATACAAGAAACACAACTACCCTATGAATAATTAAATGCATAGCTAATGTAAATGCAATGTCCCTAAGTTAAAACTTAAGACGGTAAATGTATTTTACTCTAACAGTTTCACTATCCTAAGTTTTTCATGATGATTAATTAATAACTCAAGTGTTTTTGAATTTCCACCAGATGTTGGAAGAAAGTGTAAGGAAAAGCTCCAAATGTAGATCTAGCATTAGGCATTTTTCCTTATGACATAACTCATGCATCCAGTAGTGAGTATTTTTTCGTATGCCAAAAGTGGGCCAAATTTTAAAATTTGAAGTGCAGGAGAGAGTAAGGATAAAGGTAGATGATTAATTTGATCAATTATTTTATAAATAAGAATCTAAAGTTGAATAAATTCTACCAAAATTGTGTCAACCATGGATATACATGATTTATATTTGACTTTTGTGAAAGTAACTAAAATATCAATAATTACTGAATAGAAGAAGGCATAACTAGGATTAGTTCTTCTAAGACTATTTGATAGCATACCATGTGCAAAAAATATTTTGTCACATGTCATGTGATGATTCACCAATTCATTTCATGCCATGTGTGAATTTTGTAATAAGCCATTGTCTTGTTCTATATTAAAGGCGATGGATTTTCTAGTTTTAACGATCAAAAATTGTTGAGACATTAGAGATGAAGTTGGAATATCACAAATTTATCTTCTATTTCATGATTTTTATTTAGTTTCAGTAAATACTTGTACATACTATAGAGATTAGTAAACCTAAAGTAATCAAGGTCATTCTTGATTCTAAATCTTGCATGAATATACATTATTCATTCCTAGTGAAATAATCAATTTCTTGCACTATCTTTGGGTGAATTTTGAAGCTATCTCATTGGTGAATGGTTTAAATTCTCCAAACTCTTAAATTATTTATTATGTATCTATGAATTAGTTTGGTGAAATAGAAATAATTTATGATTTAGTTTACTTATCTTCTAGTATGTGTGTGGGTAATATTTGAAGCAATTTATATTTCTTAGATATTTTTTCTTTTTCCAAATAATCTTTTGCACTTTATTTTGGATAAGGGTAGTTAGGATTATTAAGGAAAGTGATGGATGCAAGATTTTTCAAGATTACTGCCATCACTTACCAAGAAATAACATCCCCCAACATGAAAATAACTAAAAAATGAACCTTGAGTAGACCTAGGAAGTCAATACCTAACATTCTTGAGCCTTGGGATAGCTCATTTTTAATTGAATTCTAGCGACTCATCCAAGATACATAGGTTTTATTATTTGTATAATGAAGTATATTTGCATGTTGTTGCATGTGTAACACTTTAATCAACACTACTATGGGATTGGGCATGTTTTAGGTGATGTAACTAGCATAATGGGTGACCATATGATAATAATTACTTCTAAAACAACTCAAATATTTCCTAATGAATTATTTTACTAAGGGTATACCTTAAAATGATATGGTATTTATTTATGGGTGTAAGTGTGAATAAGTAAACAAGAATAAAAACCTTCTTAATGAAACATTGTATAAAAGATTTAGCAAAGAAACTAATCTAAAACAAGAAATCTATTGAAATCATCTCATTGTCTCATAGCTCTAAAGATTTATTAAGCTACAATGCTCTCAGATTTAGTAAAACACTATGATTGTTAAAATGAAAATCTAAAGAACAAAAGGATGCTAGATGTTATATGATAATATCTAGATGATAAAAGAAACTACTGTAACATGAATTGACATGAAAAACTATGGATGAAGCTACAGGATGCAACCATGATTATGAAATCTAAAATATTGGATGCTTGAATTGCTTGAAGATTTCTTGTAGAGTGAGATTGCATAAACTTTGATATTCTGGGATCCTTTCTTTGTTGAATGAAGCTATATTAATAGATTTCCCGGTAGCAACTTTGCACAGGGGCAACAAAGTAGAGGCTTAGATTCAATTTGGAGGATTGAATGGTGAGAGATGGAGGAAATTGAGAATATTTTGGGAATTGCCTCTACCCATGGAAACACCAGGCAAGAAGGTAGGAAGGATTGATGGAAGAGGGTTGAGAGATGGATTTCCAATTTATCTCCAATTTGTCTCCAAATCTTCCCATGAAGATTGAATCAATTAATTTAGACATATTTTTGACATAAATTAGACATGGGATATCTAATTTGATTTTTAGGAAATATAGAGGAATATTCTTTATGCTTTAATTTAAATTTTTTGATTTATTTAAATTAGCAAAAGAGGGGTAAATACTTTAATAAAACAAACTATATAATTTTTCTATTAAATCAAAATAGGAGAATATGATGATTAATCAATAAAGTGTTTGATCTTTATTTAATTAATTAAGATTGATGTGATAGAATGAAATAGGGGAAATGATAATTAAATAAAAAAAAGTATTTAATTTTTTTTATTTAATTAAGATGAGACAATAGAAGAATTAGAAGAATTTAAACATGAACTATATAAATAAATATTTCTATTTATTCAATAGTAGAGGAATTTAGGATAATTAATCAAATAAGTCATATTTAATTAATCGGATTCTCCAAACCAATTTTAGGTGTATACAATGGGTATCTGTTTTTATCCTATATTCTTTATTCCTTATTTTAGAATTAAAGTGATCATTTAAATTACTAGTCTAGTGTGAGACAAGGTGTCTCTTGAATCTCTAGTTGGTCATAACCCTCTAGATAGTGAATCTATGAACTATATATAATTTACACATAATTTTTTCATGTGATTTGTAATTTAAGGTTAGGATTTTGAAATGATATAGTGCTTAGGATTGTCTTGATCAATAATACATAAATTTATTCTCAATTAATTCACACCTATTTGTGTGATATGTGGTTAGTGGTCTAATACCTTAACTCATCAATTATAAGGATATCTATCTTCTTAATTAATATGGGATAAATTCATCACATATAATCACTAAGTTTATATAGAATATTAGATCCTCCTATTCTTTTCATCCTTATAATATCAACATGAATTATTCACTTGATTATAATTTTAGATCAAATAAAGGAAACTATATATATCATTTAATTATAAAATATTAGTGTTATCCCTTGATGGTAGTGCAACTATCTAGATTTTGTTGGAGTAAATATGTAATTACATAATTATTACACCTATTTTTTTTATTACACTTAAGCTAAACTTATGAGTGCTTTTTCTTTGATTATACTAAGCTATTTATAACTCAACTGTTCTTGTTGCATAGGATAAAGACACTTGTCTCAATCTAATCAAAATTTCATATAAGGTTTTCTTTCTTATTTTATAAACATTCATTATTGTACATTGTAATAATTCATAATATAATATAGGTTAATCTCAATATTAGATGCTTTTATGGAACATTTCTCATTTTAAGGTTGTATGAGAAGAATCATTTTCTTTCTCTTTAAATGTGATAGGAATTTTGGTTGTAGGTGATCTCTAGGAGTTGTGGGGTTGACTATCAACTCTAACATTGTATTAGAGCACAAAATCTATGACTTCCTAGCCAATTTCTAAGAGATATGGCCTTGACAAAAAAATCATCTCATCTTAGAACGAGAAAAATCACCATTGAGTCCAAAACAGTAAAAAACCTAAAAAATATCTATCAAATCACATAAATCCGAGCAGTTGCAAAAAATATTTTTATAGAAAAAGGTTTTGTATGAAAATCCATATGGCTATATGTATCCATATGGACATATTACAATTAGTTTACTTTGGTAGGTCACAGGTATGATTTCTATAAAAAATGTTTTTTTTTCCAAAATAAAAATAATACAAGAAAAAAAATGAAAAAAAGATAATTATTTTTTAGGGCATGAAGTTATTTATAACTAACTCCTTCATAGATCACATAAATCATTTGAGCCCCACATAGGGGTCCTAGTAGCACATCTTACTTGTTGATGGCCTCCACCTAATCACTCAACTGCAACATCCAATGAGCTTATCCCCATTGGAAAATAACTCTTCGCATCAATAATGATCAAATCTTTGAAGATACTTTGCATCTTCTTTTATGCCAACTCAAAATCCTAGCCGATGAAACTGATATTCTAACTGCAAAAACAAATAATTTGACCACTGTATGGAATTTTTGACAACCATTTTTTAGGACATTATTTTTTTGACAAAAGTGAATATTCCATACTTTCCTAGGTGGATTAACATGTTTCCTTATCTTTATGGACTCATAACTACACGAGGGAGTAGATTAGCATGGACTATTTGTAGTGATCATGTTATAGGAGTGATTTTTCTAGTGTTGATCATGACACAATGTGTGTTGTACCAAAAATTGATTATCCTCACACACTTTGGACTCAATTATTGGATATTCATGGAGACCCTTATCTCTCCATTTCCAAAGGATCTTGCTAAATATTATCTCATTCCTCTAGCATATGTAGTTTGCATACCCTTTGATGATAATAATTTAGGGGAGCTTGAGTATATCACAAATAGTAATGTTTTGATGGTTTAGAGACTTATCTTCATGTTAGCACTCTTTGGATTGAGACTTGATCTCCATATTATGTTGTTATTGATTATATGGCATTTACAAATCCTTCTCACCTATTGGATAAATGTAGTACACCCATCTTCTTCAAGAAATTGCTACTTGGGATTCATATATAACAAAAATATCATCCTTTTTTGTGGAGTTCTATATTAGATAGTTAGAGGATTACTTTGAGGACAATAATATTATCTTTGTTGATAGCCACATCATTGTTGTTAATCAACCATCATTTTTGGATTTTGTTTGACATTAGACTTCATAGATTCTTGGATTGACATCATCTCATTTTGACATGTGGAAATTTGAGTAGTTTTTAGAGGTACACATTATTTAGATTTAGATTCTTGATTCTTCATTTTTTTTTGAATGGCTTCTCTAATCATCAATGGATTTGTTTCTTCCAAAGGGGAGAAATTTTGTTTGCATGTAATGGATTGTATTTTTATTCATGCTTTCATCATTGGAATAAGAGCTCTTTCTTTATGGGGGAATTCATACCATCATTTTCTCTATCCTAGTAGGGTACATCTATTATACTTGTGTTATTGTAGTCCATTTTTATAGACTTCATATTCTTTAAATATTTCATTTAAATAAAAAAAATTGGGTCTTAAGTCTTGAAATAAAAAAAAGGAATGATGATCTTTTATTTTAAAGCCTTGACTAAAAAATCCTATTCCTCAAATATCTATCTTTTCCCACACTAAAATAAGGAGAAACTCATGATGCATGAAGTAGCATGAAAAAATGAAAGAGAGAAATTGATGTTTGGGTTCTAAAAAGAAGGGAAAAGGAGAAAATATATTAAAAAACTAGGTGGATAAGTAGTTAGTTTTTCTTTTGACATTCACTATAACTAAATATTGGTGGAGCTTGCATGAATATTTGAAGGAGGTTTCAAACGATCTCACAATTAGAAGTTTGAACAACTAGGGTTTCCGGCTATTGGATCTATTTACATAACAATCACAAGGCTATTATGGAAGCCAAGAAGGGAATGCAAGCCATGAAAATGAAATACAATGAGTTTTATGTTCACTATCTTTAGTTATCTCTATGAAAAAGATGTTTGAATCATGATCAAGATGTGGAAATCAACACAACAATAAATATTCGGTTTGTCATATATATCTGCCATTTTTTTCATCATGACTATCAAATGAATTTCCTATAGTTTTCATTTTTAAGATGATCATATAGAAAGGTGTGTAAAGGTAAGGTTAATACTTGCATTTATGCAAAAGGGTAGATAAATAATAAAAAATAATTGATGAAACCCTAAGAATTTTTGAAAGGAAATACATAAGACAAGATCCTTATGAATAAGGTGGAAGTATTGAAGTATTAAAAGCAATATAGTCCTTTGAAGTATAGTCATGTGTTATGCATTTTTGAAGTGTGATTAAAATGAAGGGAATAATCACCATGGGATAAATTTAATCACAATAAAGTTGCTTTAAACTTTAGAACCATTTTCATGATTTCATAAGTCATAAGAACAATGCCAACACTCAAGATAACTTTTAAATACTCTAGAAGAGTTCCTCTGATAAACCAACCCATCCTTCTATCTTGGTTATGTACTTGAACCTAGCCACAAGAGAATCATGTGGAATTTTAGGCTCCCAAAAGGATATAAGAGTCACATTATGTTCAATCCTTCACCAAAATCAAACAAGGGTTTTAGATTTAAGCAATCACATAGATTATTTATGCAAAATTCTTGGCATCTTGATGAAATTTGTAGATTCAAAGTATATTCATGAGTTATTAGAGGGGGAAAAGGTATCATAGAGCAATCCAATATTAGATATCACCGTTCAAAAACCACTATACAATTCTATGTAAAAATATAACCAAGAGAGTAACATTTGAACCAAGAAAGGACAACATTTATCATAGGACAGTGATCCATGAACCTCAAGTTTTCTAGTGCACAATCAATGGTAGCACACTATGATAGGGGATGATGTTTCACAAAATTTAGTATGGTAATATTAAAGGAAGACATGATAGTCTTAAATTTCAAAGTGAGGATAGTTATAAATTGTAGTGATAAAGGATAATTTGAAATTCTTTTTAATGTGTCTTTGGCAATGTTTGATGGTTTGTACTTAATGAAAACCTTTATTGAAGACTTTTGAATGAGAAAAGGTAGGTCATGACTATCAAAGAAAAGAGTAGTGATAAATAAAGCCCCTTGATAGTGAGCTAAAGGATATTAATTTTGACCTAAAATCAAGACAACCAAGGCCATGGGAGAGGGAATACTTGGAAGACAATAAAAAACCTTGAATATATTTAGATGAATGTCCAAAGATACAAAGATAGTCATGATGAAAGTCCAAGGGAAATTCAAGAGGTAGTATAAGATAATAGTCCATTCACATTACAATGATAATCAAAAGGAATTGAAGATAGTGATAGGAAAACTACATTAAAAAATGGAGGGTAGAGTTTTGAAGATGAAAAATTAACTTCAAACATGAATACATAGTCATGAACCTTGAGGTTTAGCATCACAATCAATAATCCTTTTGAATGGAACATAATAGTCAAATATGATGAGGAAAGTTGTACAATGTACTTTATAATTTTCAAGATATTAGAGCTATCAAGAAATATATTCCTTTATAAAGAAAGTGGAGAATTCATTAAAGTATTTGGGTTCACCAAAAGGGGATGTGGTACATCCAATTGATTGCATTCATGAATTTCTTGAGCAAGTAAGATTCCACAAATTCAAAATTGATGAGAATGTATGTACTATGGTGGTGACAACATTAGTTCTTGAGGTCTGGCAAAGTAAACCGGATCCACATTACAACATAATGGACACTTTGAAAACTCTTCTTTTTAGAGTTGATTAGGTAAAATATCTTTCCTATACCATTGAGGGACTCATGGTCTTGTGATTGTCATAAGAGTGCACTGGTCCTTTAAGGTTGATAGTAGCAAGTCTGTAATATGGTAGTCCTTTAATGTTGATAGTGACTATGAACTGTGCAAAGGAATGGACATCCACCAAGGGTAGACCCTTAGGGTTTTCCTAATAGTAAAATCCTAGATAGCAATGCCTTTAAGTGTGAAAATAATAAAATAAGAAAAAAACAATCAAAATACATCCATTAATTAGAGGACATAGATGATAGTCTAAATACATGCATGGGATGACAATCATAAGTCATAAAAATGTATGAAACATTAACAATGGTTGTGAAGATTTTTGTTGGAAGGAATAAATATTGAAGGTAACTAGATAGACCACAATACCGTAAATGGATCATAGTAATTAGTGAATATCACAATCATGTACTCCAAAAAATTCATGAAGAACCTTAAATGATAGTTAATAGTCAATACAAACATGGTAAAGGCATAACCATTTCAATGGACATGGCATTTGACCAGGAGATAGTCCTTTAATTTTATTCAAGGACAATCATAATGTATTACGGAAAGGATGGTCTCAAGATTCAAAAGGAGTCAATCATGAGTCTTCAAGCATCAATGGAAAAGATGATTTAAATGCACAGTCAAATCAAATGGACTGTCCCTTCAAAACCTTTGAAGTTTGAATTGATATTCATGAGTAGGGTAGAGAAGGATGGCAAGGGTAGATTTTTGTCAAAGAACTCTGATATGAACAAAGTTACCTATATTTAGAGGACAATACAAATGGTTAAATGAAAGGGAGTAGAGGATAGTCTAGAAGACAATTTGCAAGGACACTGCTTTGGTCGAAGAGGATAGTGAGCAATACCATAGGACTATCAAGTCAAGTTCAAAACCCTAGTTGATAAAAAATGATAAATTATATTCAATAAGGATGTTCTATATGCCAGTCTTACAACACTCAAAGTTTCAGACCTTTGCAATAAATAGTGGGACAGCCATATGACCAAAGACCATAGGAGGGCAAAAAATTATGGGTGATCAAAAGAGGATAGTATCCAAGGTTTTTAATTTGAAAGAGACTAGATCATATAAAGTCTTTGTTCTGGTGTTGTATCAAACTATTTTTAATCTTAGAGGCCCAAACCATATCTATAGCTAAGTAGGTCATCATGATAGTTCAAAGTCTCAAGAAAAGACATTCATAAGAATACAAATACAAGGGACTATGTAAATCCCATAGAAAATGAGAAGATTATTAAAAGTATAGTGACAATCAACACAAGGCAATATAAATGTGAAATGTGTATGGTTTATGTTCAAAATATTTTTCCTTTTTGAATTTTGAATGAGAGAAAGCATGAATGGCATCCTTCTAGATGGGGGTTCTTGTGGCTTCACTTTCAAGAAAAGAATATTTAAATGGAGCTAGTATGTAGGCCATGTACACCTGCATCATGAACAATAGATGCAATGAATATCATTGGAACTTTTATTGATGATATTCACACAATAGGGAAGTCACAAAGAGGTATAATTCAAGGGTAAAGGATAAATATCATGATGCTAAAACTAAGAATAAAGAGCACTGTCAATCAACTTGAGATAAAGGAGGATAGTTAGAGCAAAGAACAATGACTTATACTTGATGATGAGTAATGAATTTGTGAACAATGCATCATTTAAATGCCCTTGAACTATCCTACACCACCTTGAAAGACTAGTCATAGTCAAGTAAGAACAAACAACTTATGCATATATTATCATGCAAGGAGTTTCATAAGATGATTACCAGTTAACAATCTTGTTTATGCTTAGTTTTGGTGCACTTAGAGATATTTTAAGCCTCTTCAATAAGTATATTAATTTCAATTGAAGTTAAGAGGATTTTGAAACTATGTGCCTTCATTTTGGGCCAATTAGAGGTGATGAACCCAATTTTTGGCATATTTTAGACTATGTTTTTTAAACATTTTTATATCTTTTATTATGCTGAGAAAGACATTTAGTGGTAATTATGGAAGTAATACATAGAATTTATGCTTAATATAACAAGTTTATTATGATAAGTCTTTCCATGATTATTGCTTAAATTTTTTATTAGTTTGATGTAAGATGTGTGCCTTGTGACTTTTTGTGATGAAATTCCTTTTCTATAGCCACTATTGTTAACCTTCCTGCAACCATATGAAAAATATTGTTTGATCAAAATCAATACTTAATGAATGTATGAATGAGATAATGGATCATTTAATGAGTTAAATGTGTTGAGCTGACCCTTTGCTGCAAGAGTAGCTGTTAGTTATAGTAGGTACCAAGTCTCAAGGATAAGATTTAGCCTCCACTAGATCATTGTAGGACTGATTCAAAGTGGACTGATTCAACAAAAAGAAATGAGGAGACAATTGATAAGTCTTATTCCATGCAAGGGAAGTGTTCCAAGAATCCAACAAAGACATCTTGATGACACACAAATCCAAGATAGTGGTGCATTAATTATTTCAAATTGATTTGACTCAGTTCTCCCTCTTGTGTCCACTTCTTCAATGTAAAGGTCATGATGTAATAAAGATTTCCCATTTTATGAGGGAAAGGTTAGTTAGTTGTTAGGTTTCAATTTTGAATAAATAGCTTGTTCTCCTTCAAAGAAAGGGCTAGAAGTTTACTATTGTAATAGCTTAGTTTTCAAGTAATACAATTGCAAGTTGCAAGTTGTGAGCAATGTACTTATCAGTTTCAGTTCAATAAAAGCGTTTCATGGAGTTTATAGTTTAATTTGTTGTGTACTCGAGACACTACCTAAGGGGTCCCACTTAGGGACACTGTCTATCTTTTCCATTTCTGCAATTAGAGTATCTGTATTTCATTTTCATAGAACTTCAGTGTGACTGTTCCTACAGTTGACAAAATTACAGAGCTTTCAACTATTCCTGTAGCCACTAGGGATAGAGTAGTTCCTGTCTTCAAAACTAGATTTAGTTTTCATTTTGAGAAGACTTAGATTAGCTAAAGTTTGTTTCCATCAATTTCAATTATAGCATGGTATTTTCAAGGAAGAATACATGTCTAAAATAGGTTGTTAGTGCATATACTATGCATACCCATTTGAAGTCTAACGTCCCTGGGTTGACAATTAAATGATGTACTTAATAGATTATGACTGCTAGTCGTGATGTTTAATCCCTGAGTAGAGGAATATATGTTCCTAGTTATCAACCTATTTATGGACACTACATTTTTGGTGTCATTGTCGAGGATGGTGTCAGAATAAGAACCTATTGCGGGCATGGTAGTAGGAGTTTGAATTTCATTCCTAGCATTTAGCTTAGAATTCATAATTCCATCATTTTCCATAGTTTAGACTTACTTTTTTCTATATGCGTAGAAGAAGAGATCAATCTGGAAGATTCCTTCCTAGAAGAATAGATACCCAAGAAATTGAACCAGAGCTTTTCCAAGAAGAAGCATATTTGGATGTTGGCCAAGACTTAGTTACCTCATCTTCTTCCTCAAAGTTAAGTTTGAACCTATTTGATGAGCTAGATGACCTTAATCCACTCATTCAACATCTGAATAATCTGTAAACTTCGAACAACTAGGACCAGTATAATAATCTGCTTGCCTTTGTAGTTTATCAGCCAGGAGCTAACCCAATAAGACCACCAAGGATGACAAGGCCTACTTTTCATTCCCAATTCCTGACCTACATGACAATAATAACCTCAAGAACATCCCTGCCTCATTACTACCAAATTTCTATGGACTTATTATAGAAGACCCTCATACCTTATTGTTTGAGTTTAAATCCTTTGTAGGAGTTATGACTACACCACTGATGCACACAAGCTAAAGTTGTTCAAAAGAAAGAAGAGCCTACCTTTGACATTCTTGAACAACTAAAGCACATATGTGTAAAAATACCCTTGTTCCAAGCAATAAATGAAGTACCTATCCATAGAAAGGCTATTAAAGAAGCGTGCTTGAAGAGACTGTGTAGGAAAAAGAAAGACCCTTAAACTGTTCATGTCTTAGGTAAAATCTCTGACTTGATGTTAGGGAAGCTTACCATCCCAAAATATTCAGACCCTGGTAGTCCTATTGTGGAAATCATTATCAGTGGAGTTCAAATTAAAAATGCTTTAGTAGATCTTGGAGCATTTATCAATGTCATGACTAAAGACCTTGTGGTAAAGCTAAGTATTTCAGACCTAAGAACTATACCTATAGTCCTGCAAGTCACTGATAGTTCGACTATCAAGCCTGATGGAGTAGTTGAAGTCCTGGTAGTCACCCTAGATTCATGGGAATATCCTACTGATTTTATGGTCTTGTCTCCAAGAGCAACACTAGGAGGATATCCTGTAATACTAGGAAGGCCTTGGATAGCCACCATAGATGCTTACATAGGATGTAGGTCTAGTAACATGACTATCTCTAATGGATATAGCACCAAGAAGCTCACCCTTTGTGCTCCAACCCAACCTCAACTTGAGTTTGGACAAGTAGTCTGGCCAGATTTAGGAGAAGAAGTAGAAGAACTGAATTATGTGGCAAATCTGATGATGATTAGAAGAGAACCTTTTATTGAAAAACAAGAAGAGGTGGAGGTACTGTCTAATGTCCTTCAGAACAACTATGGCATTGAGTACCCCCTGTAGACACATAAAAATGGCCTAGACCTGCAAACCACATTTTTTTATATCACGCTTCGTGTAAACATAATCAAAATATTTAATTATGTCCTATAGTTCAATGTCAACTATTAATTAAATAATTATTAATTACTTAATTAATTCATGTCTTTTATTCCTCCTGACTATTTAAATAAATTACATTTATTATTTAAATACGTTGCTAATTGCTTATGTCACTCTATAATTAAATAAATTCCTAAATTTATTTAATTATTATTAGTCAATTACTTCCTCCTGATTATTTAAATAAATAATACGTCATTAATTATTTATGTCTGCTCATAATTAAATAAATTCCTATTATTTATTTAATTATTATCCTCTCAAACTTTCTTTCTAATTTTAAATAAAATCATTTATTTAAAATTACCTACTTTCTAATTTTTCTCCACAATTGAATAATTTTAATTATTTAATTGTCTTATTGATTTTCTTTCTAAATTTAAATAAAAGCATTTTATTTAAATTGGAAATTTCCCTCTTTCCAAGTAAATAATTTTAAATTATTATTATCTACTGTCACATGAATTCACCATTTTGGTTTTAATATAAAATATTAATTTCAAAATAGCATTTCTCTCCACAAAGTAAGTTATTTCTAAAATGACTTGATTTTCTATTTCATCCTTTTTCTACTTGCTAATTCTCATCTCACTATCACAACTAATTTCATTCCTTGATTTAATTTCTTAAATTAAATCTTGTCCACTCAATTTGAATTTCATTCTAGAGTTTCCCTAACCCTAATTAAGGGGTTGTTAATTTGAATCTTGACCATAGATTCTAAGGCACTTATCAATCTTTAATCTCATCTGTCCATACAAAATTGCATTTTCTATAAAATGTCAATTTTGTCTTCACCTCTTGAATCTCTTAATATCTCTTAATCTCTCAAATCACTTTTTCTTCTTTGGCTAACATTGTCTTTTGCAGATTTTTGGTAGTGCACTTAGAACATATTTTTTTTCTTGCACTCCATTCAGATTCCTTCAACATTTGCTAGGTCATTTCATGAACTTAGTTTTCTCACACAAAAGCTAAGGGCATCCATCATATTGCAGAAAATAGAGAGGGGCTATGGAGGTTAATCATGGAGGCCTTCATGAGCTTTGGTGATATTGCTTCTTGTTATTTTAATTTATTTCCTCCTTTGTGCTTCATAGTAGGCTAGGTTTGATGTTGTTTTTTTTTAATAAAGCTAGCTCAAAACAATTACCCTATGTTACATTGGTGAACCCGATATTTGACACATTTTTTTAAATTTATTTTGCAGGTTTCGTATGTTTTTTATTCTAATCTTTTGCAAGTACAGGTACAGAACACCGCATTTGCCAAATCCTGCGATGCAAATGCTCTTCTATGCCGCATTCACCAGAAACAGAGACACATACACTTTGTTGAGACACATTTGATCTATTTCACGACGCATATGACAACCTAAGCCAAAATTGACAATTGGATAGATGCATTTGACAAATCGAGCCACAACTGCTCTGTTGCGACGCAAGTGACTGGTAAGAAATTTTTTCCCGATTTTTTATCTTTTTTCAGTTTCTTCCTATTTTTGCTTCTAGATTAGAGGTTTTTCAGGATACTAATATTTTTGTGATAGTGTGTGTCAAAGCTGGAGTTTAACAAAAATTTCTTGATTGTTTATTTCATTTAATTTCACAATCGTGCATTTTTTCACTCATCGATTAAAATGAACAAACTTGCAAGCGCATAAGGCTAAAAAGAATAATACACTTTGTTTTACATGGGGTTTACAATTAACTTCTAGTTAGAAAATACTACAAACAGTTAAAATGAACCCCCTTGTCTGAAAACCACTACAAATGGATAAAATCAACTCCATACTTTTTATGTTTGTCAACACATTTGATTTTGGATTTAAAATGAACAACATGCAAGTGTGAGTTAGCATATTCATGTGCTCTCTCTTTGTTTTTCAACAAAGATTGATTGAACTATGAATACGTTGGCTTTCTTTTGTTAAGCCTTAGATTTTGGGCTTGCTTTGGTGGGAAAAAGTACTCACCCCAAAGTGACTCAAATCGGGAATGCACTAAAGCCAAGCGACACCCAACCGGTATATAAATTTTAATGTTAAGGAAAGCTTAGCATTACAAAACTTCCTGCAGACTAGAAATTGGCTTCCCAGTACCCTTGTGGTGCGTCAAAACCTGTAGAGCGTAAGCTCTGCAGACTGGGATGATAATTCCTCTCGTGTGGCCTTCTGAACGGATGTCTGAAATAAATCCTTTGTTTTAGAAAACCAAAAACCCTCTATTCTTTGGTGTAGCAACGGTCGTTGCCAAGGCACCTACACTTGCACAGTTCTTAGTAGAAATGATCAATCTGCCATGGGAGTTTCATGGAGATTGGAAGCTTGGTTTCCCTAAGAAGTGAGTGCACTATAAAGCGGAGCCTATGGGGTCAAGCTTCTGAATTCATTCACTAAGGATATGCGGTTGGCGGGATCCATAAGAATTTTGTCCATGCAGCCTTAGGATTTTTGTCAATGTCTTCAATGTGGCTGATTTTTCATTTTTTTCCCACACCATGTGTTTTCCAACTATTTTCAGACAAAATCAATGAATGAACATCAAACTTGCCTAAATCTGAAACAAATTGGTCAAACTGTTGAAATTTATTTTGAGTCGTAATCACTATGTTGAGCTGCAATCATCTTGTCAAACCGCAATTGCTCATTTCTGAGTCGCAATCGCTCTGTCGAGCCGCATTCACAATTTCAAACACCACATTCATCATATTGCATTGCGATTGCCTATTCCTGAGTCACATCCGCTCTATTGAGCCGCAATAGCCAGTTGAAACACCACAATTTCTTGTCATTCAATGCATTTACTTTACTAAACACAACAATTGTTGTCGTACCGCATTTGCAATCCTAAACGCCGCATTTTCCATTTTACACAGCACTTGCTAAAACTTGCAACACATCTGCCATATTGCAACACATTTTCCATAATCAGAGACACACCTGACTGCTCTACAATGCATTTTCCTTTCTACAACGCAATTGCTTCTTGGAACGACACATTTTCTTGTCAACTCAGAAAACATTATTACTATTGGAAACCTCAGACCAAACATTTGAAAATAGATTTTCTTGGCATTTTTTTTTCTAGCAGTCTTTGTCCAAAACTAGGAGAATGCTTGTCTAAGTCATCCTTTTTTGCATTTTTATTTTGCATTTATCTTGCAATCCATCATCATTTTCATAGGCAAAGTATTAAGTCCTTAATTTTTTTTGCACAACCTTGGGATAGGCAAACTTTCCTTTCCTTGTTAAACCATCATCTCAAAAAATACATTGTCATTGGACCAAATCAAACAAATCAGTCCTTAGTCATTGTCCTCTTGTGATATATTTCCAACTCATAAGTCTAGTGTGGAAATCTCACCTTGTCATTTTGTCATCTTGTCACTTTATCCTTCAAACTAGTCCTTTGACAATCCAAATCGGGACATTGGCTAAACTTTTAGTGGTTAGAAAAACTTTCCTAAAGGTCATTTGACATAAGGAACTCATTACCAATTTTCATTTGACATTCCTTTATATCCTCATTATCACTTTGCATAGACTTAGTCTCATTCCATCCACCATCATGTCTTCAAGCCACTATGACATTCTTTCTAGTCGAACTGAATGCCAATTCAGTAGTAATGGTCAAGAACAACTAGCTAGGGACTTCAAAACACTATACCTCCAATCCAAGTCCAGATTTACAACCCCTAGGCCCCCATCCATCTATCCCTCTTACCAAAAATCCATGAGTCCTAGTCCTCTATCCATATACTATCAAGAGTCCCCTAACACCATCCACGACACTAAGTCACAACAAACTTTCATTACCCACCCTAACCTTGACAAGGGAAACCAACCATCCATCAATCCTAGTTTGTCATACACTTATCCCTTCCACATCTTCACATCATATCCCAATCCTCCATCCACATCATATCCTATTCCTCCATCCACGTCATATCCTAATCCTCCATTCACGTCATATCATATTACTTTATCCAGGTCTTATTCTAGTCCTTCATGCATGTCTTATCCTAGTCCTTTACCCACATCAAATCCCAGTCCTTCATATCCTAACCCTTTCCAAATATCCACATCCTATCCTAATCCATCATACACCAATCCATTCCAAGACACTCTAGCTCAAAATACATTTGGTCATGAAAGCACATCTAGTCATAGTCTCCAAAGTCCCATCCCATTTCATAAACTTGAGGATACATGTCAGGAGGCAAGTCCAAAGCACAACACTATAACATCATCATCATGTCAAGATCAAAGTAGTCCATCCCAAGACCCTATCTTTAAATCCATTCAAGAAGTTCTCCTAGATAATCATGGCATAGCAAAGACACCTATCCTTGGTCAAGATTCCATCCACAACCATGTCATTCAAGATGACCCTATCCCTGGTCAAGATCCTATTTCCAATCATGACAGTCAAGACAACCCCATCTTTGACCAAGACACTATCTTTGATCAAGAAGTCCAAAATGATCCAGTCCTTGACCTATATGCCAGTCATGATCAAATACTTGAAGATGACCCTATCCAAACTTTGGATAGTGACACTTCCAAAAGTGAGACATTTGCCTTCATGGGACACATAGATGATCTACCACTAGAACAAGAGTCTCCTAGCATGGAAATATTTGAAAATGATCAAGATAAATCTAATATTAGTGGGCTCTATGACAATGACCATGAAGATGATTTTAACATCAAATTTGAAGCACCAGAAAATCAAAGGAGTCCAACATGTCACCAAATCGGATTGAAGATATTAAAAAAAAATATGTCCAAAATTTCATTGAAAATACAACATCCTATCAATTAGGATCATCTATCTTTTTTAGAGTAGGATTTCTTACCGATGAGAAGATTTCAAGAATTAATTTCCACAATAAGGATGGGTTAGCGTCTTGCTTCCACAATAAAAAGTACCCCATCACAAACAAAATTTATCAGAACATGCAATATCAGGGAAAAGGACTAGGCCTACATGAGCAAGGAATTATAGAACTTGTGCAAGTTCAACAAAATTATAGAAATCAAGGTTTTGGCTATTCCTCAGTCGAAAAATCTAATAATGTTAGTGATCCCTCCTCGATATTGGGGGTAACTTTATCAGGTACAAACATCAAAATGGGTCTCATGAGTAGTCCTTGTCATAAGATTGTTGCCAACACCCCTTCCCTCCACACCCAAAACCATCATTCTATCATGAATAAACCTTCCATTTGGAACCAACAAAATTATTACAAATACAAAATCCAAAATCAAATGTCAAAGGCCATGGAATCAATAAAAAATACAAGTGGACAAATAAAGCTAAAATGGATCCCAAAACAAAATGAATCAAGTCAAGAAAAGAATGAATTAGGCAAAGAAACTATGCCATATCCAAAAGTTAATCAAAATATGGAGCCATAGCACAAGAGGACTCCCACATATAATACATGTCCACCTCCTTCAAAATGGCCATCAAGAAAGATATAAAAGTGTTGGTTTCAAACACTATCCTAATCTAACACCCAGAGTTTGGAAAATAAAAACCAATACATCCAAAAATCCAACTAACCCATCCATGTTCACCATCATCCATCATAATCCTACATCCTCCTTAAAATACAAACATCCCATGTCACAAATGCGTTGCATCTTGGCAACAACTCTCTAGCATAAGGACTCTCATGGCACTCTATCGCGATGTGCGTATTCTGATAAGGCAAACTCTAGTATCTACAAGGATTGCAATGAAATTAATCGGTTGTATGAAAGCACTATCATCCTGACAAGGAAACTACTTCAGAAAGGTCACTATTGGCATCTCATTGCACCGGTCTCTACATCGGCATCGTCAAAGGCTTCAACATAGTTAGTGGTCATCTAAAGCGTCAAGGCTATTTGGAAAAAATGCAAAAATACAAAAAAATCAAAAAATCAAAAAAATCGTCCCTTGATGAAAACTTGGCAAACATGCATCATGGTGACACCAAAAAAAATAGAAAATATCAAAAATAGTAAAGAGAAAAATTTCATCCAATAGTGAAAACCATTCTTATGGTGTTCTAGATAAGTACCATGATGAAAACCTAGCAAACATACGTCATGTGTAGAATAAATCATCTATGTGGACCATTACACTTGGGGGCAAGTTGTCTCATCTCCCATTCCCTTCACATGAAATTTCCATCTATCCATCTAAACCTTATCACTTTCCATCCATTTTCCCACCGACTTTGATCTTGATAAGGACTAAAATACAAAAATAGGCCATGCTTTGGGAGAACTCTTCACATGTATATCTTTTGGTCACACCTTATTCATTGAAATATCATGTCATCACCTTCATAACAATATCCAGGTCCATACCTTGACAAAAATAAATTATCCTTATATGACATAAGCCATCCATGTCTCCTATCTTTTACCAAAGCCATCCATTGTCCTTTTATACCTATCGCCTATCTTGGTTTCCCTTGTCAATGGTCTAAAGATGCCTCATCATCCCATCTAGTCCTAACCAAGTCATTCCAAATGCAACAATGTGAAAAACCTAGTGCATCATCCAAAATATTCCTTGACTTTGTCCCTGGCCCTACTACAAACTTTTATCCTCTTGTCATATCATTGTCATCTTCATGTTGTTTCGGGATGTGTCCTTCCCATGTCAAACAACGTTGTCATTGTCATCGTCACCTACCAATTGGTATTCAGCTTGACTAGTAGAAAAATCATGGTTGTCCTTGGATTTGTGTGCATTGACATCATTCACATGCATTTTGTCACAATTTTCACAAAACATCAAAAAATTCATAAAAATTGGAAAAAGTCCTAAAAAAGTCATAATTTTTTAAAAAAATGTCTTGAAGAAAATACAAAAACATCCAAATCAATGTCAAAATCCCAAAAATAGAGGCAAATTCAATACTTATCTTGTCAATCACATCATTTAATCTTTTGTCCCAGTCTGAACTACATTGTCTCTGTGCATTTGCTACGTAGGCAAGGCTCATCTTTGAGTCCCCGAGACATTAGGTCGGTCCTTTTAGGTTTGTCAGGACAAAAAATCATAAGTCAAACATGGTTGTGTCGGTCAAATAAAGAAAACATAGTCACACTTGACACAAGACAGTCATTCAAAACGTCAACATCAAAATCGGTCAAAATTAGACAACATAAGACAATCAATCATATAGTAAAAATTAGTCAGCTTGCCAAAGCGTTAATCAATATGTCAATCTCATCACTTTTTGGTCCTCTTCAAGATGTATCCTTCTTGGATTTGAACCTCGTCAAAATTTCATTTTCCTTTTCAGGATGTGTCCTTCCTAACCTTAGGCACCGTCAAACCGTCAAGTCGTCAAAACTGTCAAACTGTCAAACAATTAATCTTCGACAAACAAACATTGGCAATACAATTAAATGGCTATTAATTTTTGGCTATTTTGTCTTATCTGTTTATTGACTTGTCTTTCAGTCATGTTACTAGCTACCTCAAGGATATTCCATTAAGGATTTAGAGGTGCGATGACGTCTCATGACCTATTATGTTTTTCTTTGACTATTGTCTGTGGATTGTCTTGACAAAAAGACTGGGGCAAATTGGCCTCTAGTATGAGTTAGGACATTCCTTCTCTGCGATTGTCTGTTTTGCAAGTGGATGACCTTGCACACCTTGGTCTATGTCATACACTGGTGTTTGTTGTCCATTTGTGTCATTTTTACTGCCCAATGATGATTCGAGAAAGACTTATTAGTACTCTGGCAAATGTTGAAGGATTCTAACATGCATTTATTTTTCCACATTAACTTGCATTTCCTTCCCCATATCAACATTCATGTCTTCTATCCTAAGATTCATCTTTGTCTCTCTAACATTTCTTCTTGTCTGCATCATTATCATACTTATCTATCTTTCATCTTCTATTCCTTTCATCCATTTTGAGAGCCCACTCGTATTCTTGGAACCCAACTGTCCTCTCAAGGGGGCATACCGTTACCTCCTCGTCATTCTTCCTCATCATATTTTGCATTGGGGCATATTCTTGACTTGTTTTCTTTGCCACAATACGACAAGTTGCATTATGACAATGAGGGGTAAATTGTAGACACATAAAAATGGCCTAGACCCACAAACCACATTTTTCTATATCACGCTTCGTCTCAACATAATTAAAATATTTAATGATGTCCTATAGTCCAATGTCAACTATTAATTAAATAATTATTAATTATTTAATAAACGCATGTCTTTTATTCCTCTTGAGTATTTAAATAAATTACATATATATTTAAATATGCCGCTAATTGCTTATGTCACTCTATAATTAAATAAATTCCTAAATTTATTTAATTATTATTAGTCCATTGTGTCATTAATTATTTATGTTTGCTCATAATTAAATAAATTCCTATTATTTATTTAATTATTATCCTCTCCAAATTTCTTTCTAATTTTAAATAAAATCATTTATTTAAAATTACCCATTTTCTAATATTCCTCCACAATTAAATAATTTTATTTATTTAATTGTCTTATTGATTTTTTTTCTAAATTTAAATAAAAGCATTTTATTTAAATTGGCAATTTCCCTCTTTCCAAGTAAATAATTTTAAATTATTATTATTTACTCTCACATGAATTAACCATTTTGGAATTATTTTAAAATAGCATTTCTCTCCACAAAGTAAGTTATTTTTAAAATGACTTGATTTTCTATCTCATCCTTTTTCTACTTGCTAATTCTCATCTCACTATCACAACTAATTTGATTCCTTGATTTAATTTCTTAAATTAAATCTTGTCCACTCAATTTGAATTTCATTCTAGAGTTTCCCTAACCCTAATTAAGGGGTTGTTATTTTGAATCTTGGCCATAGATTCTAGGGAACTTATCAATCTTTAATCTCATTTGTCCATACAAAATTGCATTTTCTATAAAATGCCAATTTTGTCTTCACCTCTTGAATCTCTTAATATCTCTTAATCTCTGGAATCACTTCTTCTTCTTCTCTTCTTTCTTCTTTGGCTAACATTGTCTTTTGCAGATTTTTGGAAGTGCACTTAGAACTTAGAATTTTTTACTTGTAGTCCATCCAAATTCCTTCAACATTTTCTAGGTCATGTCATGAACTTAGTTTGCTCACACAAAAGATGAGGGAATCCATCATATTGCAAAAAATAGAGAGGGGCTATGGAGGTTATTCATGGAGGCCTTGAGGAGCTTTGGTGATATTGCTTCTTGTTATTTTAATTTATTTCCTCCTTTGTGCTTCATAGTAGGCTAGGTTTGATGTTGTTTGTTTTAATAAAGCTAACTCAAAAAAATTACCCTATGTTACACCCCCTTTGTGAAGAAGTTCCATGTTCCTTGCAGACAATTCTTCCCCCTTCTACTTCATGTCATTATCCCGTAGCAACTGACTGATTTCACACCTTATTGCCCCATGAAGTAAAATTTCCTTTTCTGTCCAAAGTATCTATGCTTGAATTGACCTCAAAAGTGGAAGTAGTTGCAGGAAAAACCTTGAATATCAATAGTAAACTTATCATTGAGCAATAAGAGTCAATTGTCCAAATGCTTACTACCCACAAGACAAATTTTTCCTGGGATTGCAATATGAAGGGACTAGACCCAAATCTATGTACACACCGAATTTTTATAGACAATGAGTTCAACCCTGTTAGACAACCCCAAAGGAGAATTAATCCAGCCCTAAGAGAATTAGTTAAGGAGGAATTGCAGAAAATGTTGAATGTTGCCTTTATCTACCCAATCTTAGATACCCAATGGGTTTCTCCACTAGTTATTGTCCTAAGAAAGGATGAAAATGGAGAGTGTGTGTGGATTATAGGGAGATCAACTCAACAACTAAGAAAGATTATTTTTCTCTACCCTTTATTGATCAAGTCCTGGATAACCTATAAGGGAAAAAGTATTTATCCTTCCTTGATGGTTTCAGTGGATATAATCAAATAAAAATTTCTCCAGAGGATCAAGAAAAGACAACCTTGACATGCCCCTGGGGAACATTTTCCTATTAAGTCTTACCTTTTGGTGTTTGTAATTCTTGTGCAACTTTCCAAAGAGTCGTGATTAGTATTTTCTCGATTTCATATGATTGCACGAAAATATATATGGATGAATTTACTGTTTATGGTGCAACATTTGAGGAAGCCTGAGATAATTTGTAGAAGGTACTACAAAGGTGTGAGGATCATAATTTGTCACTCAATAGTAAGAAATGCTTCATGATGATGCAAGAAGGAATAGTGTTGGGTCATTACATTTCTACTACAGGAATACAGGTAGACCCTTCCAAAATTGAAGGCATTTCCAGTCTACCCTTTCCTACCAAGCAAAAAAAACTCAGAAGATTTCTTGGACATACTGGTTAATATAGGAGGTTTATTAAAGATTTCAGTCAAACAACAAGACCTCTATAGAGTTTGCTAAAGAAGGATGCGAACTTTGCTTGGACAATAGAATGTGAGAAAGAATTCCTTGATCTTAAAATCGCCCTCACACAAGCCCCTATTTTGAAAGGACCAGACTGGTCACTTCCATTCCATATTCACATGGATGCATCAGATTATGCTATTGGTGTTGTCCTAGGACAAAAGAGTGGTTCAACAAAGCATGCACTATATTATATCTGTAAGAACTTGTAGGGGGTTAAGCTCAACAACACCGTTATAGAAAAGGATATGTTAGCAATCATCTATGCCCTCAACAAGTTTAGGCATTATATCATAGGCTATCAAATATTTGTCCATACTGATCATGCAACAATCAGATATCTCATGAACAAGAGTTCAATTACAGGGAGAATAGCTAGGTGGTTGTTGCTGATGCAAGAATTTAATATCACAATTATGGACAAACCAAGTAAAGAAAATATGGTTTCTGATTTCCTGTCTAGAATCCAAAGGAAAGATGACCCTACACTCATAGAAGATTCATTTCCTGATGAACATTTGTTTTTCATCAAATTCATTCATCCATGGTATGCATACATAGAAAATTATTTGGCTATAGGAAGAACTCCTCCTCACCTCTCACCTAAGGAGAAGAGATTGTTAGTAGAGAAAAGCTTTAACTTCTCTTGGATTGTAGACTGCATGTTTTATACAGGGCCAGATCAAGTAATGAGGAGATGTGTGAGAGAGGAAGTCACTCATGACATATTGTATGCAAGCCATGATGAACCTTGTGGTGGAAATTTTTCTGCTAAGAGGAGAACCATGAAAATCTTAAATACTGGATATTATTGGCAAACACTACATAAAGATCCAACCAAGTATACCAAGAGATGTGATGGATGTCAAAGGATGGGGAGGCTAGCAAGATAAGATGAAATGCCTTTGTTTCCAAAAGTTATTGTTACACCCTTTGATAAATGGGGATTGGACTTTGTTGGCCCAATTGATCCACCTTCAAATGGTAAGTCTTACATTCTTGTATGCATAGATTATGTAAAAAAATGGGTAGAGGCTAGACCTATGAAGCATGCTAGAGATAATAAAGTAGCAGAATTCCTCTCTAAAGAAATATTTACTAGATTTGGAGTACCTAGAGAAATAGTGACTTACTAAGGAGCACAATTTACTTCTACTCTCATTACAACCTTAGTAAATGAGTAAAACATAAGGCATAGGAAATTAACTCCATATCATCCTCAAACTAATGGCCAGGTAGAAATCACTAACAGGGATATTGAGGCCATTTTGACAAAAACAGTGAACCTGCATAGGAAGGATTGGGTTGTGAGGTTACCTGAAGCTATATGGGCCTATATAACTAGTTGGAAGACTACAACAGGTTTTACACCTTTTGAAATGGTGTATGGGAAGAAAGCTATGATTCCTATGGAGTTTGAACACAAAACTCCCAAAACAACTTTGGAGTTGGATATGGATTTAACAACTGCACAAAAAGAGAGAATCATGCAACTCAATGCCTTGGATGAGCTAAGGAACAGTGCTCTGCATCATACAAAAATAGTACAAAATTAGAGGATCAAATGAAATGATAAGTACATAAAGGAAAATAAATTCAAAGAAGGAGATTGGGATCTACAATATGATTCAAGATACAAGGAAAATCAAGGGAAGCTACAAACCAGATGGTTGGGGACATACGAAATTGTAGAAGTATTTGATAATGGTGTAATTCAACTGAGCATAATTGATGATGTCGGATTCAAATTATTGGTCAATGGGCGTTGACTGAAGCTTTATCTAAAGCCCATTAATAAGGAAGAGTTCTTGAAGTAGTTTCAAATAGAGCAGGAATCCACAGATCCTATAGTTGCAGGAGTTGAGTCTTAGCTCAATTCCCCAAGCAATGCATGAAAGTGCATAAAATATCATAATAAAGGGGTCATCCTCATGGATCCCCATTCCATACCATAATTTCATCTGCTATCCGTACCATTTCTTCTTCTTCCACCTCATCCACCTGTCACACATCACCATTTCCACATTTCCAAAGATCACCTTTTGCAATAAAAGAAATGGAGTCACATCAGTCAGTTGTGGTGCATCATTGTAGGTAAGCTCCACTTAACTCAAGAAGTGATTGATTATTTCATTTATTATGTTTAGTTAGTTATTAAATTAGACAACAAATTTCCTATATGGCTGAAATATCCTTCGATCTTTTCCGCACGTTCAATCATTTTTCCTAATTCTTAACTGATGGCCATGTCATTACTTTTCGCTGCCACGAAACCTTTTCACATCAAGTTTACTATCATTTTTGCTTGAACTCAAGATTTTGAGAAAATTGCAATAAATTAGTAAACTTCCATCACTTCCTACAATAATGCACTGATATGTCTTTTGTTCCTCTCTTTATATCTTTTTGTGTCTGAACTATGCATTGGATGTTCAAAGTACTTCCTTCATTATCTAAATTTATTGAAAGAAGATCAAAAGTTTAGGTTGAGGGGAGAAATGAGAGTTAGTTTGAGTTGCAAGGAGTTGAAATTGAGAAAGAAAGAAATTGAAATAATTAGGTTGAATTCTCGCTTGTGAGCTATGTTGCAAGACAAGCATAAAAAAATGGGAGGCCAACCCATTAAGCATGAGGCAATAGACCATAGTGCCTTATTGTAGGATGCACAACATTTTCCACCATTCAAGAAGTATGGGTGGCTCAAGTATTTTCTCAAACTTAACATGTTTGATGAAGCTATCATTGAGGAATTTATTAGGACATTTCATAATGGGAAGGCAAAGGTTAGGGGAGTAAAAATTGATGCCTCAATGGAAATAATTACAGAGGTAACGGGGTTACCTCAAGCTGGTGAACTATTTCCCCAAACAAGGCATGCACACAGTGCTAGAGCAGATTTTACTCAGCCTGGTGATCCTCCTCTGCACGTGGATAAGCAAGGAACTCAACGTATGAGTCTGTCATAGGATTGGATTCCACAAGCAGGCTATGTAATCAAATACCTAACGTGTGAAGGTTGGTTCTTTATTCTGCATTCTCACTATTTCAAGCTATTATCTCATTTGTGTCATGGTTTATTAATGAACATACCAGATTTCCTCTATATTTTACTTTCCAATAGTGCTTCAGAATATAAAAAGGGAAGAATCAATTTTGTATCCCATTATTGCCTCATAAAATTTCTTGTCGAGAAATCCGTTAGGGATGTGTCACCAATGACCTGGGAGGAATTTATTGTTAATTTTAAACCAGCAGTTCAAAATGTCGAACCCAAGGGTGAGCCTCTCACTTTTAAACAACGAACCTCTCAGTCAAAGGGCGAGGCCTTTGCTGTCACACGCCCTATGCCTGAAACCTCAGAATCGCAAGATGAATTCCCTCTTTCTGAAATATTTTACAAAGTGCCAGCACAAACCCCTATTGCTAAACCTGCGACTTCCTCTAAAAAAAAAACAAAGAAGTCGTCAATTGTGTCATCTCAGCCAAAAACCCCTAAACCTACACCTAAATGTATGAAGAGAAAGAAAATGGGAGAATCTTCTAAAGTTGTAGCTAGACACCCAAACAAACCTAAGGCAACCTCTACTCCTATAGAGAGAAGCTCTAGGATTCTGAGCCAGAAAACATTGCATTCAAAAAGTACCTCACAATTTGCACCATCACCCTTAGAGCCCTCTAGTCCAATACTTGAGGAAGAGAACCACTCTATTGGTGAGTCTGAGTGTGGTTCAGAAGGGGCCGGACTTGATGAGTTAGCAACTATTGCAAAACGGATGCAAAAAGAGGCAGTGTGTATTGGGGAGGAAGGAAAAATAGTTGCAGCTAAATCAGATGAGGAAGGTGAGAATAATGAAGTGATGGATGAGTCACCGACTATTCCAGAAAATACACTAGAACATTAGATGTCGTAGGAACAACAAGAGAACTAGAAGTAGGATGAAAAAATGGAATAGGAAGTTTCTAAGTAATCAGATGCTAATGAAATAATTGAAACAACAGAGCACCATGTTGATACGTCAAAGCATCGTGGAGATGTTGATACGTCTAAGGAAGTTCAAGAACCACTTGCAGAAGATCATAACCATAAGCCTCCTCTTCATTTCACAAGTTTTTCTATAGAAATGTCATGTTATACAAAACTTCAAGATCAAAAGATTACCAATGAATTAGAATTGAGAAATTGAAAAGGGTAATCCAGAATAAATATATATAAATTGTTAATCTTACGGACACCCTAAATCAAGTAGTCAAATTTTTTCCATAGATAGTTCAGTGTAGGTCTCCCTCTCCAGTTTATGCAATGTATTTAAAGGAGTTGTATTTGAATTTTCAATTAATAAGGATTTGGCAAGGTCAGAACCCTTCTTTGAGCACTCCCCAGGACTTCTATGATGCATACGGAGAGTCAACACATCATATCAGACACCTCCTGTGAGTTCTATTTACACAATTTGGTTGTGCCTCATGATACATAATGGAATCCTCTGTGTTATGTAGGATACATACACATTAGTGCTTTGATCTCTTGGATCAAGAATGAGATAAGCAGGGGAGAATAGTTTGACGTTTATAAACATGATGCAACTAACATGCCACTTATGGTAAGGAACGAATCCAAGAAGGAGATCAATATTTACTTTGAATGGAAAAAGTTGTGGGCAGATGAAAGGGCTAGACCGGTAGTTTAACCCTTGAGACAAGAAGTGTTTACCCACTACTCCCAGATTGTAAATGACGACCTCAATGCTGCTACACAACACAGTAAAACAAGATGGGAGCACTTTCCATTACAATTAAGAAGGGAAGAGCAACATACCCCAAACAACCTGTATGCAGCCACTCAAAGAGTAGAAATGTACCTGAGAAACACAAGGATGAAGAAAGAGAATTGGTTACCATTGGTCATGCAGCCACCCATTCTCTTATGGCCACTCCTGGACATGCAAGGAGAAAACAGTACCTACAACAAGAACTCGAAGGAGAACAGGTGGCAGTGGTTGGAATCTATGTAGGATCACTTCTAGAGCTTTCAAAGTGGTGAATGTGGACAGTAGTTGAATGCTGATTTAAGAGAGTTTTCTCGGAGGAAGAATGCCAGACTTGCTGAAGGGACCAGCAAGTAGTGGGTTGAGGGGAATGATGAGCCCAATTTTTGGCATATTTTAGACTATGTTTTAAAAACATTTTTATATCTTTTATTATGTTGAGAAATACATTTAGTGGTAATTATGGAAGTAATACATATAATTTATGCTTAATATAACAAATTTATTATGATAAGTATTTCCATGATTGTTGCTTAAATGTTTTATTAGTTTGATGGAAGATGTGTGCCTTGTGACTTTTTGTGATGAAATACCTTTCCTGCAACCACTACTGTTAACCTTCCTACAACCATATGTGAAATATTGTTTGATTGAAATCAATACCTAATGAATGTATGAATGAGATAATGGATCGTTTAATGAATTAAATGTGTTGAGCTAATCCTTTGTCACAAGAGTAGTTTTTAGTTATTGTAGGTACCAAGTCTCAAGGAGAAGATTTATCCTCCACTAGATCATTGCAGGACTTATTCAAAGTGGACCGATTAAACAACAAGAAATGAGGAGACAGCTGATAAGTCATTTGCCATGCAAAGGAAGCATTCCAAGAATCCATCAGAGATGTCTTAATAATACACAAATCTAAGATAGTGGTGCATTAATTCTTTAAAACTGATTTGACTCAGTTATCCCCCTTGTGTCCACTTCTTCAATGCAACGGTCATGATGTAATAAATATTTCCCATTTTATGAGGGAAAGGTTAGTTAGTTGTTAGGTTTCAGTTTTGAATAAATATCCCATTCTCCTTCAGAGAAAGGGCTCGAAGTTTATTATTATAATAGCTTAGTTTTCAAGTAATACAATTGCAAGTTGCAAGTTGTGAGAAATGTACTTATTAGTTTCAGTTCAATAAAAGTGTTTCATGGAGTTTACAGTTTAATCTGTTGTGTACTCGAGACACTACCTAAGGGGTCCCACTTAGGGACACTGTCTATCTTTTCCATTTTTGCAATTAGAGTATCTATATTTCATTTTCATAGAACTTCAATGTGACTGTTCCTGTAGCTGGCAGAATTACAGAGTTGTCAACTATTCCTGTCTTCAAAATTGGATTTAGTTTTCATTTTGAGAAGACTTAGATTAGCTAAATTTTGTTTCCAGCAATTTCAATTCTAGCATGGTATTTTCAAGGAAGAATACATGTCTAAAATAGGTTTTTAGTTCATATACTATGCAGACCCATTTCAGGTCTAACGTCCCTAGGTTGACAATTAAATGATGTCCTTAATATATTATGACTACTAGTCATGATTTTTAATCCCTGAGTAGAGGAATATATGTTCCTAGTTATCAACCTATTTATGGACACTACAGGAGGTCATAAAATAAAGGCATTTTTTCCTTGTACGGCCAACAACTTGAAGACCTCATGGAAAGTGTTTAAACTCAACTTTCCCATCAACATCATGCAAATTTAGAGTGTAGTTCAAGTTCAATTGGAGGTGGGGTTTCAAGGAGCACACAAAAGTCATTAGTTCAATAGTTCAGGTCAACTTTTCTTCACCAAAATTTGCATGTTTTGCTTCTAGTTCATAGGGAGTTCCACATTCATGCAAGCTCAACATCTTCCCCAAGTTTCAACTTTAGTTAGATGAAAAGGTTTCTTATAAGACAAAGCACTCAACTCGTTAGTTCTTCCTTTCCTATTTTGCCTTATGCAAGAGAATGAGATTATAACTCATTTTAAGAATTATTAAACAATAGTTTTAGGTATGTTAAAGTAGTTTTTCAGATATCTATCAGGAGAAGATCATTTTATTTTAATAAAAGTGACATTTTTTCCTTCTATAAACTCGTGTGGAGTGATTTTGTATATGATTTGATATGATTTTTGTCATTATGAATACAAAATCCTTAAATTATGTCTCATTGCAAAGCATTCTAGACTAGACTAAGAAAACCTTATATATGTTATGGATTGTGTTATTTCTTTAAGTAGTTGTAGTTGTGAAAACTTCTAGTTTTCCTTCAATAACCCAAAACATAACCTTTTTATGAAACATTTTTGTGTAAGCTTGTGAAAACTTAGTTCTACATAGGGTAAAGTTGATTTTTTAGAGAATTTGTGAGTTGAAATAATAAGTATGTCTAATGTTTTTTTTGAATAACCTCCTATGATTAGCAACCTTTTTAGTTTTAGCTCTTCTATCCCTTTTCCTGATCAACACATTAGTTTATAAAAGGTCCATCAAGGGAAACAACCCTCTCTTGGGGTTCATCTTCACAATAGGCAACCCACGACTTGAATATGATCCCATGTTTCACAAGATAGTTGAGCTACACATGGCTAAGGGTTTTATCCTCATGACAATAGCTACAAAAGGAGTTTTTGGGGGGTTGACATTGATTCCTCCTTTTCTTCTTTAACTAGTGCAATCATTTAATATTATCTTGTTTGGAGTGGATTTTTTACCATGAGGTTTTCTCCTCTTCTTTGGTTATGAGAGATTTATTTGTATGTATATGTGTATATCATTATGCCTTGTTTCTTGGACCCATCCATGTATTCATTCTTGATCATTAAATCTTGTACCTCTCCAAACAATCTTATGGGAAATTCAATGAGTGGGACCAATGTGCGCCTCACTAAATGACCTCCAAGATTTTTATAGAATTGTGACTCTTTTTTGCACATTTGGGGAAAACGGTAGAAAAAAATGCAAATACAACATAAAGAAAGTGATACACCAAAGATTTTACATTTCAAACCTTAAGTATTCTTTATAACTAATATGATAGACACATAATTCCACACACCCTTTATTGTTGGGAAGAGAACAAGAAGAAAAAGCTAGAGAAAGCACAATGCAGTCTTTCAAACCTCCCCATGGCAAGAACTCATTAAGGTCCAATCAGACATAAGAAAACTCTAAAGATTATCAGAAATGTTCGAAAAATTATAGAATCATTCCTTCGTTACAACATAATATGGAAAATGGAATACCCTTTACAAAAAATGGAAGAGTTTAATAGACGTGATCTAATTTTTGAAAGATAGTATTAAACATAGAAGCTTAACAACATGTGAATTAGTTTTCTGAACTATCAATGCAAATTTTTTAACATAATATTTTCAATATGAACAAAATATGTTTTTTTTTGTGAAAAATTCCATAACATACACAATCGTAAAGATTTCTCCCAAATAGATCAAAATTCTATGATATAAGACTAAAAACAAAGGTTGGATGCCAATCTGATGATAGTTTGATTTAAATATAACATGCCAAAGAGGACAATATTATTCTATAAGGACCCTCCTTCTAAGAAACTAGAACTCCTTAACAACATCTATATTCTTTGAAAATATTTTTGAAGCAATTTTTTAGAACTTTTTAACTCAATGTTGTCAATCCCTTTTATAACTAGAAGAAGAGGACACTACCACAAACATTCTAGAAGCATAAATTACAAATGCTTGAACCTGATAGCTCACAATTTGATCTTAGATCTTGATTAGATCACAACAATCTTCACTCATTAAGTCTCAACTTCTTCATTAATGGCTTTAGATATTTTAGCAAAGATAACTGTCAGAAAATAATCAAATTTAACATAGCTTGGAAATAAACTGATCGATCAATTATGGAGGTTGATGATGCTGACTCGAAGGTTCCATCCCGAAAGTAAGACATTCACCGCAATCCTTGAAAAACCCCACCAAAAAATATCACTCCACATAAAATACAAAATACCTGATGCAAATAGATGATGTGTTAGGCGAGCTAGCAATTTCAAACTTATGAGAGGGGTTTTGAAGAAAATCCCTGCCAAGGTGACACATGTCATAGTTCATTCATGAAAGGAAAATGATATATAAATAAACTCGCATAGCCACCATGTGGAACATTTCATGCCTTTAAATGCAAGAGCAATCTTCGTCCTTTGAGTGTGGACTCGTCCTGAAGTGAAAAGAAGGGCAAAAAAACCAAAGAAAAAGATTAAAGGGAAAATGCTTCACATTCATCATTGCATTAATTTTTAGGTTTTTTCCTTGTTTGTAAGTTGATATTAAAGGGGGGGTTTTGGACTAAATAAGTAATAAAATAGGGCTGATGCAGGAAGTTGGGTCCACAAAAAGCTCAAAAGTGGAAGTGTTTTTTTTTTCAGAATTTGTCACAGTTGGACTGAAAATTTGAGGCACTTACACAATGAATCATAAAAAATTTAGTAATATGAAATTTTTAATTTTGAATCTAGTTTTAAAATATGTAATTTATTAAAATACAAAGATGATAGAAACTGAATTTTGATTGGGATGTATAAAAACCACTTTTTAAAAGTTTTTTTTTTACCATACCATGCACATGTACGTACACCACTTTTTAACCCAAATACAAGTATTTTGCTAATTTATTTTGGGGAAAGAATCTAACAACATGCATATTGATGAGGATATTTTTTTGTAATTTTTTAAAATATTTTTTTAATTGAATTTTTACCGGCCTTAATTGTTGTTTTTAAAAATTAACATGTATGGATAGCATAATTGGACCTAAACTAACCATTTTTTGATTTTTTTTTTCCTTTTGTAGAGAATTGTCTGAGTATTGGTTCCATTAAGTTTCTTTTACAAGAAAATTAACCAAAAAATAAAAATAAAAAACAAAAAGTCTAATATTTCAAGTTTATGGACTAGTTTGCTTAGAAATTAATTAAAAAATAGTTCAAATATAATCCAAGGTTAATTTTTTTTATATATTTGGAAACTAGACATCATGTTCTCTAATGGGTTTTAATTTCATAGATTGATTTAGTCAACAATTCCATCAACCATATTGTAATAGTTGGACATTTCTCTTGAACTTGCCTTAGTTTTCTAATTGCAAGTTAAAGGCTAAGGGTAGGGTTGCCAAGCCTTTCCCGGACCTAAAACTAAGGTAGCATGTGAGTTGGGGATTCAAAATTTGAAAAACAAGTACACATTGCAGAAATGCATACGCATTACAAAAATGCATTTACTTTCTTTATTTTCTTGATTATTTTAAAAATTAGATGCCTCTTAGAAACGCATAAGCGTTTCTAAGAGGCATGCGTTTCTAAGAGGCATCTAATTTTTAAAATAAATAACTCGTACATGTTATAAAATGCATACACATTATAATGTGTAAATTTTTTAGGCTCAGGTACCCAAAGCATAACGAATATGTGGGTATATGCAAGATCATGACATGACAAAAAGTGGCGATATGTAAGTGATATGATGGCCCATGTGGCTGAAGACTTTTTTTTTACCCAAAATTGATGAAACAAAAAGGGTTTTTAAAGGAGATTCCCAGCTTTCCACAAATATAAATTATGCTTTACTTTGAATTTAATAAATTATTATTATTCATTTTCTATTTGAATTATGACTAAAGTCATGATTGATAGGTTGATTGAAAAACATCTATAGCTTTCAAACAATATCATATTTTTTGAATCTGAAACATGCATCACATTCTATGCTTCACATACTATAGGATTAAAAAATATGAATTTCATTAAGGTTTTACCAAGTTAAGGTGGTCAGACATACGAGTTTTTTTATTATTTAAAAGTTGTAATAAAAAAAACATAATTGATTATTTACTTGGAAAAAAATTACAAAAAAATATGCATCACATCGGGACATGAGTCCTCTACTTATATCTAAAATATTATAAAAAAATATTATCATTTTCTTATGGTTAGGGTGGTCAGACAGACACCTACTTCTTACTTTTTCCTTGAAATATAAGTACTACTGCATTGAAATTTCAAATTTTTACCAAATATATTTATTTTTTAAATAAACCTAGTATTTTAGAAACTGCATTCAATTTGTTACAAATTATATTCTTACATATTTTTGAAATAATATAGATAAATTTTTCAAATTTTTATGTCAAGTTTCCCAACTCTGATTTTTCTTAATTTTATTGCCACTTAAGGGCTTGTTTTTTCCATTATGATCTTGCACATCCCCACGTGTTTTTTAATAACGTGTACACATTTTCTACGAGATTTTTTTTTTGCCAAAAATTCCCCCTCTTCGTGGACCCAACTTATTTATTTTACCCCATAATAATTAATCAATTCTTCATTAATAATTAGGCCAATTATAATCTATTACAATTAAGGTAAAATTAAGAGCATTTTTTATTACTATATTAGGCTATTTATAGATCAATTTTCCATGGCATAGGATAAGAACACTTGTCACAATCTTATAAAATCCTCACATATAGTTTTTTTCTTTTATAAGCATTAAATATTGTATATTAAAATAATTCACAATACATAATAGGTTAATCTCAATATCAAATGCTTATGTGGATCAATTCTCTTCTCAAGGTTGCATGAGAATAATTGTTGTTTCTCTCTTTAGATGTGATAGAAATTTTGATTGCAAGTAATTTTTGGGAGTATTATCAGAGTTCACTATTAACTCCAACCAATATGAGCTTAGTTTCTACACCTTATTTAGTCACACTTTATATATTTTCACCTCTTGTATTGGTTTTATTATTTTCATTGCAACAATGCCATAACCAATAAGAATGTATTATAATATTCACAAGTTGTAATTTATCATAGAAAAATTATTTCTACTAGTTGTTTGCTAGTGTCCTACTTGAAATATTTGGACATTATGATATAACTAAAACCATCCTTCGCATTCACCATCTATCCATAATAAATAATCCATGGATTACATGTCCCTCTTTTTAGATTCTTATGTGTAATCAAGTCATATGCTACAATTCTCCATGCTCTCTTTTGGTGTTTTTTCCAGCTAAGCTTAGAAAATCTCTGAGAGGTAGCCAACCTCTATGTTTAAGAGTTCTCAAATTTAGTGGCCAACTGGCAAGATTTAGTGAAAGACTGATATCTCTTACACTTTTGACTCTGCAGGACCAAGGTGGGTAAACCTATACAATGCCTTAAACTTAATTCACTCATACATCGACATTGTTTTTTAAAGAAGATAATTCCCAATGAAAATGCACTAAGGTAAGCATTGGCAACCGCAAACTTGGCTACATTGTCAGTAACTCAACCCTCTCCCAACCATTGGAAAGTAGGAAATACAACAAACCAAACAGTAAGATTAAGAATGATTTTACATTTATAATTTAATTTTTCTGAGATGCATAAAATCAAATAATAGATCAGTGCCACTTATGGGCCATGAAGTCAAACACACAAAATAAATTCATCAGCAAATAGACTTCAGCCAGTTGATTTAAATTTCTAATGCTTTGCATCATTTGTTAGTGTCTTGCACTAAAAATCCCTCTCTTACTATCAATCAAATTTTCTTTATCAGATCCCATTTGCACACCTGAAATCACAATCATCTGCTCAAAGAATTTTATCTGTTTCTTTGAAACAAAACAATGAGCAGATAAAACAATCTCATGAAATTTGAGATGACAAAATCAAAGATGTTTGTATTATTGAATTCGTATGACTAAATGTGCACAAATATAAAGACAATTTGAAGATATTCATGAATGTGGAAACACCTTCATGATTTTCTTTGCATAAAATGGTTGTATTTGCTCATGAAATCAAAAAATTACAGCTTACAGACTCAAGAAATGATTCAGAATTTACAATTCTCTATCTACGCAGCCCAACACAAAATTTCAGAACCCCCAATAATGAGAGAAAAATAGAAGAAATAGAAAATTGGAAATCTCTGGAAGAAAATCTGAAATCGCCATCTGGTAGCTCCATTCCAGTTGATCAACACAATTGTAAATAATCTCTCATCTCTCATCCAACAAAATTTTCCTCATCTGCCTTTACTCCAGATTGTTGAGCATTAGAAAATCTGCCCATGTGGAGAAATCACTCCACTGTGAAGAATTTCTATTTTACCCAACTATTGCAAAATATCTTTGTTCTCCTGTGAAAACTTCATTTCACTCTCTTTTATTTGCTGCACTATACTTTAACCACTTCCAGATATCAAAGTATCATAACTTTAATATTTTTTCTCAAATTTATCTCCTGATAAATATTAAATTTCAAACAATAGTGAATATAAAATCCACTTTTCCCCGAGCATATCGTTTTCAGCCAATGAAAAATATTTCCCAGTGGATACTTATTCACTCTAGAAAATACTTTCATAGACTTTATGTTTAACATCTCACCCATTTAAAAATATTTTTCCCCTTAAAATAATCTCACATACTCCATCTTTAGCTTGGCTTTTAAAATAAACAATTTAAATATTGCATTTTAGCAATATTTAATTTACGAGCCCACCTTTTATTTTCCATTTTACTCACCCTGTGCATTTTCACATGTATTCTATCTCCAACGGATAGAAATTCTTTATTTAAAATATTCTGGACATTTTGCTTTCATGTTTTATTTTACTCACCGAGTAAAATATTCATGCCACTCAGAATGTTTACCCTTTGTGCTTTATATTTGCACATTCTCCCAATATTCAAAAACTTTCACTTTTACATATTTCAAATATTTAAACTTGTCCTGTGCCCTTTTAAATTTAAACGGGGCCCATTTATCCTCTTTGGGTAAGAAAATTTACCCATTCCCATGCCACCAATTTACCACACATTTAAAACTTGCTTTTTAATTGTTTAAAGAGCTTCAACCAATCATTCATACTTCAATTTTTTAATGGAGAAGCCTGTAATTTTTTCGGGCCCACACCCACACTCACCCCGCACAACCTCACACATCTTGTAGCTCTTTTGATGGCATCACTGATATCTCGTGAGTTCTGCGAGATCATGCCACATAGCAAGGTTTCTTCTCCTCTGTTGATATCGTGCATTGCCCTAATCTCATATTCTTCATTTGCTCGAGCTCTGTCAAAATGTCATCTCGCCTCTGCAACACAAAATAGAGTTTCCTCAAACAATTTTGATACATTTTCACTGTGAAATACCCACTGCCCCTCATGGCATGAATGCCCTCCTCCATCCACACATTCTCTTGAGAATCTTGAGACTTTCTATCGAACCCCTTAGTTTGAGCCCCTATGTTATTTGACATTTCCCTACGTGTGATGGCGTGGGCCTCCCAATTTCTTTGATGGATCTCCATGCCTTTGCTCCAGGCCGTGCCCCTTGAACAAATCCATCAAGCCCATTACTGTTTTGAATGTGGCTCCAAACATTCCCCATCCCAACTGCATTTGCTAGAAAATTTCTCAAATCCATTTTTCCACACAAGTGATGGTGTTTCCCTTACTCGCCTTCGATAGGTATCATAGACTCATGCGCAGGCAAGGCAAGTAAGGTGCTATCAAAGGTTGGGGTATTTGGTCTTGCATCTGCCAACAAAATTTTCTTGAAATTTTCTAAATCCTTCTCAACAAACCATTATGTGTGTACTACAAGTCATGCATCTCATTGAGACCATATTTAATAGAGGCATTCGTCAACAAAACCATGTGCCTTCCTTCAAACTTAATTTTCTCAAAACTTAAGTTCATGCCATAGCTGCAAGACACTCCCAAATCACCATAAATGCATCACAACATGATTCTCTAATCTTCACAAGGTGTGCTTCCATCATTTTTTGGAGTTCTTTCTCAATATCATGTAACTATTCAAACAACTTAGCAAGATTAAAAAGTGTTGTGACTTTCCCCTGGTAAATGAAACACCACTATAAATAGGGAACACATTATAAAAATATAATAACTGATACCAACACTTCCATATGAGAGGGCACACACAAAGTTTGCATCACCTCATCTTCTATTTGTAATATAAATGGAATATTTTCTTGGCCTAAAAACCAACAACAATACTTGTATATTCTTGATTGTTTTTCCTGTATAGAATCTATAGTTGCTTAGTAGAAAGTATTGATACATTAATGGAATCTCACTTTGAACTGTTCACTCTCTCCAAGAGAAGCAATCTTTCTTGCCTAATTCCTGTTTTGTTCAAGTACCATGTGATTTGCAAAGTATATCCTAACCGAAAAACTATAATAAAAATTGTATATACAATCCTTATGAATACCATTTTTTGATTGTATTTCCTCAATGAAAACTCCATCTGATCACCATACAATGCCATGCCAATAACTCATTTTGATGCCCTTAAAATAGGCATTTCTTTTATGTTTCAGAGCATGTATAATTATGCATAATGACAATCTTTGGCCTCTAAAAATAGAACCTCTAGATCAGTTTTGCTACACCCACAGTTTTAGGTTTAGGATCCATTATTTAAGACATTTTTTCTTTTACCCATAATGCTTTGGATTATCAATGGATACTGTTCTTGAAATATATTGACCTTCAAGTTGGGTAAATGGTGGTGGCCCAATACATTCAAGTACATCGGATGGTAAAGTTTGCTCATGCACAGTGATTGTTCTCATTTCTTAACTTGCCCTGTTCTCACTTTAGAATGCTAAGGATCACCCTTCTCTATAAGCCATTAGTCCATTTTGAACATCAAATCAAATGCAAGTAACAAATAACATTTCCTTTCTAGAGTTATGCGATAGATGTTAGGTTCCCTCGTGGACCCAACTATTTTTTTTCGTTTTCAAACATTTTTTTAGCTTGAATTGCCCCGAGACAACTTCTGAATGCTTCTAGCAATAAAATTGAAACTCGATTTCCATTTAAATCTGCTTTCTAGCCTATTTGAAGAATGGTCAAAACTGGTCAAGTTTGCTCTAGAATCAACGTGGGAAACTAGTCAAACGACCTCTTGGAGCCATTAAAACTTGTAGGTAAGTAGTAATTTGACCCAAGAATGCAGTGCAACAAACGACTCAAAAAAAGGACTCCTGAGGTGAAAGATACTAACTGTGAAAGTTGATCAGTTGAACTTTCTGCAACAACTGCCTGTTCAGAGCCAGTTAAAACTCATGAAAACACCTCGTTGGAAAAATACCAAATCATTTCTTGGCAAGCTGCCACAAGACACAATAGATCATTTAGGTACCCTGAGCATGTGTCAAAAGAATTTTTCTTGAACCGTCACTAATCAAAAGATATTGACGCTCAAAGTTGGCCTCTCAAAAAGGTTTCTGAAAATGTAAATGCAAAATAGGAGAAATTGCATTTGGTTTTGACGTGTTAAAAAATATCAAATCAGATCATGAGACTCTAAAAACTGACATGCAAGCTCATTTAGGTGGGGAGAAAGAAAAACAACACTCATTCTAGCATGACGATCAACCAATTTCAAAATGTAAGCTCAAACAAGAGGCAACTTTGCAAGACCGAAAGTTTGCATACAACAGAACAGTGTCAAAACCCTCTAGCTTCGCTTTTCGAAACCTCATCAAAATTTATCACGGGAAGCTTAAAATTGACCTACATGTTCACTTATGTCAATTGATTATGTCTGCAAATAGGTTTTTGCACAAAAATCAACAGGCTTCAAATTCTGACCCTCCAAATTTATAAGGTGCACTTCTGAAAGTGCAAAGGCAATTTTTTTCAAAATGGACACTTCAAATTTGCAAAATTTGAGAGTTCCATCAGTGGCTCTGACTGGGAATGTATGCCCCATGTGGGCATAGCAATATTCCAGATCTCTGGGGAGTAGATCAAATACTAAGTCTGCCAGGGTGCCCTCAAACTGCTCCTTTATTCAATTTTCTTTTTCAACTTCATTTGATGAACCCGAGCCACCAAATGAAAAGGGGAGGTCAGTATTGACCTCTATCAAACACCAATCTAATAAAATAATTGACCTCCATCAACTCATGCTTGTCTCTGTCAAACCATAACAACATGAACAACATGCACTTCTGCAAACACAAGCATCAGGCTGCCTTTGTGCAAGTGGAAAATTTCTCTTTGTTTGGCATCATTATCACATGGCAGCCAAATCACATAGGCCACATCACTTTCCATCATTTCATTTTCTGATTTTATATCAAGTGGCAACATTTGAAAATGGTGATCAAGATCATACGAAATCATAACCTGATCACACTCACTAACCCCTTCATAATGATCATGCTTAGAGGAGACGCCATGGTTGAAAAACAACATGCAATCATCTTGTGTGTTAAGAAAAAAATGTTCATACATCTGTATCCCCTCCAACTGAAATACATCATAGGTCGGCTTGTCATCATCCAAACACCACAACCCAAACACATTATCATGTGTTTCAAAATTCTGAAAATCAGGTTTATCAACACTAAAAGTACTTTCATCTTCATTAAAATCGTGACATTTAACAAAAATGTAAGTATGCATGACATAAGCAATGTTCTCTATCTTAGGCTCACACATGATGTCAGATTCATTCTTCATACCACTATGCAAGACGATATGGAAAGTCTCAACTAAAGATTCAGATAACTCAAAATTTAATCCTGAACTAAGAGTTTCATATTGAATCTTCATAAGATATTCATTGTCTGAATCATTTTGGATGCTATCAATTTCAAAATTAACAGGGTCAACAAAAAAAATTCATGTGCATTATCAGCTGATAGGAATATTGACCCATGTACAAGAGACTCATTGTCATCTGAAGATTGTTCATTAGAAATGAAGTTAACACCTTCATTCTCTTTCTCACCGATGCATTCCTTATTCAAAGGAAATATATCCATTTGAAAATTGTGAAGACAAGAGATCATCAAAGAAAAATCCACTTTCAATCCCACACTAACTGACATCACACCCACTACTATCTGCATCATATGGATTCTCTACACATTGATCAAAATACATTGTAATGTCAACACAATCTGCAAATACATCAAATTGTTTCTCATTACCAATGGGTAATAATGTTGATCCTAGAACATTCTGATTTTCACAATGCATAACTTGATCATTGAAAACTAAATTCCTTCCTTCATCAATGTGTGCATCATCATCCTTTTCATGCATAGCTGACATTTCCATCTCTGCTTCATATAAACAATCATGAACAACAAATACATAAGTAGGTTCATCAACATCATTACTTCCACCAGTTTGTTCAGGATCAGAAAATTGAACACACATATGCTCATCTTCAAATTCATCAACATTCACTGAATTGACATGCTCCATTGATTCCAAACTAGAATCACATTCCAAGGTAGCATCAAGTGCAAATGGATCATTCACTTGTACACAGGTGATTTCTTGAGCTTTCATGTCATTGCAATCTTCATGTGAAGAGGGTATATCCATCTCATTCTTATGAGAGCATTCATAATCATCAAAAAAGAAATCAATTTGACTTTCATCAACATCCCCATCACATAAAGACTTATCACCACATAGATCATGCTCATATCCTTCAGAGTGAGTGCTTGAACTTTCATCTTCAATGTCTTATTCACTAACTTGAGAAGAAATGTCATCAAAAATTGTATTACCTTCACTGACCAAAAAAATTACATGGAATGATGTCTTTCATCTCTTTTATTTCTTCATCATTCAAGGTATTTCAAGAGAAAATTTCTTGCATTCCCATTTCCTCATCATACCATGTATCTTCCTCTTCATCACTACTGCAAGGATCTACACATGTGTTGATTGTGAGTTGATTTCAATTAATGTCCTCATCCATACAATATGAAACTTCATTTTTTGATGTACACCTTTCAATATGGAGTTCATTAGGGTTTGCACATGATGATGGAGAAATCAGAGCAGCAACATTAGCCTTATTTTGATAAGAACTTCGAATATCTGGTCCATGAGTTCTATCTGCATGAGGTGTGTCGCGATGACCAAAACTCACAACCCTATGTCCTTTCATCATTGAGTATCTCAAATTTTTGTCAATGTCTTTAGCCATTTGATATGCTTGGTGCAAAGTTGTAGGCTATTTATCCCTCAACAAATAACTCAACTTTTTGTCAAATGCTCCTAAGTACATGAACAAACATTCAACATCATTTGGCTTTATGTTGTCAAGGATTTCTCTTATGATCTTTGAAAATATGAGATTAAAAGATGGGACTAACTCATCTTTTCCTTTCTCCATTTCATGAACTTTCTCCTAATGAAAACAGGGTCAATCCTTTCTCCAAATTGCTCCATGAACATTGTCTTGAACTCTTCCCATGAATGAATGGAAGATGTTGGTAAATAAGAGAACCATTCTCTTGCATCTCCCCTCAAGGGTTGAACAAATAGTCTCATGATCACATCTTTGTAATCAATCTCATAATCATCCATCACATTATTGAACTCTTGGAGATGTTTATTTGCTGATTCAGACCTATCACCAATGAGTCTTGGTAACTCATTTGTGACTTTAGCTGGAATTTCATTTGGGTAACCACTGATGTTGCTGAAATTGATGGCTCTATGCCTTCCATTGCTGAAACCTCTTTGACAATCTGGCTGGGATCGATCACAAACCATAGTTCCATTGAGAACCATACTAGGGTGCATGTATTGAGGCATTTTGATATGCCTTTTTCAAATCACATATCAAATCTACAATTGATCAATCATTGCCATATTTCTATCTTTCATCATGATCTTAGAATACCACAATGCATCTAATCCTAAGATGTACTTATTCGGAAAATTTCAAGAACAAGCATACTTTTAGCATAATACTTAAGCTGCAAATTATAATTTAGAAGTATGCAAAATAAATATTACTATTCTTTCCCTTTCTTATTGCTAATCACTCAATAGGGAACCAAAGTTTTTCCTAAGATGTTCAAATATGGTTTTGATATACAATTTTCTTGAAAACCAAGAATGCGGAATACCTGGAAACATTGCAGCTGCTGCAAATTGTCTTCCTGACTGGAAATATTTGTAGATCTAGAAATTTCTTCAAATTTTCAATAGGTTCTATTAACAGATTCACCACCTCTTTTCACAAACGATTGAACTTCAAATATTATGAGGCTCTTTCACATTTAAAATTGTTTTTGAGTTCCTTCCACTAGAAGAGCATCACAGATCATGGAATCTTCAGGTTCACTGCAACAAATCTACCTCCAGGTTTGAAATCCTTCAGTATTTGAACTAAAATCATAATGGTAAATCATTTGACTCTATGCAATGACTCTTAAGGCTAGATTATTCAATCGGAATTCTCTCAAATTCTCCCCAGTAGAGTCTCCATTTTGTTGGTGTTTTTTCCAGCTAAGCTTTGAAACTCTCTAAGAGGTAGCCAACCTCTATGTTTAAGAATTCTCCAAGTTAGTGGCCAGATGACAAGATTCAATCATAGACTGACATCTCCTACACTTTTGGCTCTGTAGGACCAAGGTGGGTAAACCTATATAATGCCTAAAACTTAATTCACTCATACACCAATATTTCTTTTTAAAGCAGATAATTCCCAATGAAATACACTAAGGGAAGAATTGACAACCTCAAACTTGGATACATTCTCAATAACTCAACCCTCTCTCAACCATTGGAAAGAAGGATATACAAAAAACCAAATAGTAAGATTAAGAATGATTTTGCATTTATAAAATATTTCTAAGATGCATAAAACTGAATAATAGATCACTGCCAATTCTGGGCCATGGAGTCAAACACTCAAAATTAATTCATCATCAAACAAACTTCAACTAGTGAATTTAAATTGCTAATGATTTACATCAACTGTTAGTGTCTTGCACCAACAATCCCTCTCTTATTATCAATCAAATTATCTTTATCAAATCACATCTACGCACCTGAAATCACAATCATCTGCTCAAAGCATTTTAACCATTTCTTCGAAATAGAACAATGAACAAACAAAATAGTCTCATGAGATTTGAGATGACAAACTCAAAGGTACTTTGAATTATTGAATTCATATGACTAAATGTGTACAAATATGGAGACAATTTGAAGATATTCATGAATGTGGTGTTGGTTCTCAAAGACGTAGGTTTGAACCACGAGAGGTTGTCAAGCTCTCACAATGATTTTGGTCAACGTACAAAGCCAATTGATGCAATTAAACCTTCTTCTCTTTAGGTTTTGCTTGACCAAGGTGGGCAAACCTATGTGAATGACGTAGATTGAAATGTACTTCCTAGTGAAATAATCTACCTACAATAGCAAATTGAATTGGATAGACAGAATCACTATAACTACTCCTACTCCTACTGCACAAAAGAAAGGATTTTGAATAAATTTTTTGATATGAAATTTTATCTCTGGGTTGAGGCAGACCAGTGCCTTCTATCCACATGGGCAATGGAGTCAAAAAAATAGAAAATTATATGTGTTTTCCTTCTCTGGTTTAATTCTAGTTGTTAGTCACTATGAAAATGAAATTCCAATTACTAGCATACAACTTCATTTATTTATGTCTTACATAAATAGTGTTGGAATGTTTCTTAACCTGGTTCTTCTTTAACTACCCAAAAGAAATCCTAAAATTGCAGTGACTTACTTGAAGGGATTTAATTCTGACTAACAAACACCAACAAATAAAAATCACACAAAATGGGAATACATTCTGATAAATTAGAGATTAGACTTGATATGTTGATTTAAAAAATTAAAGGATCTCAAGTTGGAGAGAACCAGATAAAAGAATGTAGATTATTGCAACACAACAACTAAAACTAGAAGGTTTTCACCAGTTAAACACATTAATCTCCATGGATTTGTTTCAAAAAAGATATGTACATTATTTCCATTCCTAGTCTGAAAAAATCTCTCCTCCCTCCTCTACTCTCTACCCCTAATTTTCTAATGTTTTATACGATACAAACCAAGGGTCATGAAACTTCACTGGATTGGTAAAACAATTTGAAATTCTCTAACAAAAAACTAAAATATTTAATTGAATTGCCTTTCAGAAAATTAAATATTTTCAACTATAGTTGAGCTTTGATTTTTCCTTTTATACATTTCCTACTTGTACCTTTATTTTATACTTTACCATGCCTTTTAATATTTCACCTTCGTAGCCTTTTATTATCCTTATCGTTCAACAGTGGTCAACTTTTGATCAGCCCCACTTACCATCTCCCACTATCGCCTCTTACTGCCTTACCGTGGTCTCTACTCTACCCCGTCGTGGTGCTGTGGTGGCCATTTACTGACTATGTCCCTTTCTACCGTTCTACCGCGAGCTTCATTTCAATTGTCGACGGTACCGCGGTTAACATATATTGTCACCCTTCACAGTCTCATCACTGTCTATCATGCTACCACAGTCACTTCTCTAGCCGGTCATGGTGTGGCAATAACTGCCACTGCTACCCGCTAAAGGTTTACCGTTGTCATCGTGGTCTGCATGCTAACTATTGGTAGTACCGTGGTGTGACTGACCCTGACCGCTACCTTCATCCACCATAGTCACCACGGTCTCAAACTTAACCGTGTGTGGTACCATGATAAGCCCTCTAATCGCTTCCTCATTGTTGTTGCATCGGTTGTCTCACCGCCACCACAACACTGCGGTCAATGAATTGATCGTGCGCGATGTGGCGGTAATTTTTTTATGACTGCACCTTAGCTGCTAACCGCTACCGCCATACCACGAGCCCATTGTGGGAGGCCACGTTAAAATGGTAAGTGATGTAAATTTAAACATTAAGCCAACGATAAAGGGTATAAGCCATATAGGAGTGGCAAAAATGATTTTTTAATGGAAAAGATAGAAAATGAATGTGTTTAAATGGGCAAAAGGCCTCAAGATTTTTCAAAAAATAGTGGAAAATCATTTAAACTTCAATGGAATATTTGGGTTGTAACATGTGGAAACACCTTCTTGGTTTTTTTTGCATAAACTGGTTGTATTTGCTCATGAAATCAGAAAATTACAGCTTACAGACTCAAGAAATGACTCAAAATTTACAATTCTTTATCTACCCAGCCCAACACAAATTTTTTAGAACCCCCAATCATGAGAGAAGAAGCGAAGAAATAGAAAATTGGAAAGCTCTAGAAGAAAATATGAAATTGCCATCTAGCAGCTCCATTCCTGTTGATCAACACAATTGTAAAGCATCTCTCATCTCTCATCCAACAAACTTTTCCTCATCTACCTTTACTCCAAATTTTTTAGCAACAAAAATTTTGCCCATGTGAAGAAATCACTCCATCGTGAAGAATTTCTATTTTACCAGCTGCTAAAAAATATATTTGTTCTCCCGTGAAAACTTCATTTCACTCTATTTTATTTGCTGCACTATACTTTAACCACTTCTTGATATCAAAGTCTCATAACTTTAATATTTCTGCTCACATTTATCTCCCAAAAAATAATAAATTTCAAACAATAGTGAATATAAAATCCACTTTTCCTCGGGTATATTATTTTCAACCAATGAAAAATATTTCCTAGTGGATACTTATTCACTCTATAAAATACTCCTATGCACTTTACGTTTAACATCTCACCCATTTAAGAATATTTTTCCCCTTAAAATAATCTCACATACTCCATCTTTAGCTTGGATTTTAAAATAAACAATTTAAATATTGCATTTGAGCAATATTTAATTCACGGGCCCACCTTTTATTTTCCATTTTACTTACCTTGTGCATTTTCACGTGTATTCTATCTCCAACAGATAGAAATTATTTATTTAAAATATTCTGGACATTTTTCTTTCACCTTTTATTTTATTCATCGAGTAAAATATTCACCCCACACTCAAAATGTTTACCCTTTGTGCTTTATATTTGCACATTCTCCCAATATTCAAAAAATTTCACTTTTACATATTTCAAAAATTTAAACTTGCCTTGTGCCCTTTAAAATTTAAACAGGGCCCATTTATCATCCTTGGGTAATAAACTTTACCCTTTCCTATGCCACCAATTTACCACACATTTAAAACTTGCTTTTAAATGTTTAGAAGAGCTTCGACCAATAATTCATACTTCAATTTTTTAATGAAGATGCCCTTAATTTTTTTGGGCCCACACCCACACTCACCCCACACAACCTCACACATCTCGCAAGTCTTTTGATGGCGTCACCGATATCCCGCGAGGTCTGCAAGATCATGCCACGTAGTGAGGTTTCTTCTCCACCATTGATCTCATGCATTTCCCTAATCTCATCTTCTTCATTTTCTTGAGCTCTATCAAAACTTCATCTTGCCTCTGCAACACATAATAGAGTTTCCTAAAAAAAATTTGATACATTTTCATTGCAAAATACCTGCTGCCCCTCATGGCATGAATTCTCTCTTCCATCCATGCAATCGCTTGAGAATATTGAGACTTTCTATCAAACCCCTTAGTTCAAGCCCCTCTGTTATTTGATATTCCTCTACATGTGATGGCGTGGGCTTCCCAATTGCTTTGATGGATCTCCATGCCTCTACTCCAAGCCACGCCCCTTCAACAGCTCCATCAATCCCATTACTATTTTGAATGTGGCTCCAAACATCCCCCATGCCAACTGCATTTGCTAGAAAATTTCTCAAATCCATTTTGCCACACAAGTGATGGCATTTCCCTTACTTGCCTTTGACAGGTATCATAGGCTCACTCGTGGGCAAGGCATGGAAGGTTCTATCAAAGGTTGGGGTATTTGGTCCTCCATCCACCAACACCATTTGCTTGAAAGTTGCTAAAGCCTTCTCAACAAACCATTACGTGTGTATTGCAAGCCAGGCATCTAATTGAGACCACATTTAACAAAGGCATTCGTCAACAAAATCACATGCCTTCCTTCAAACTTAATTTTATCACAACATGAGTTCGCGCCATAGCTACAAGACAATCCCAAATCACTATAAATGCATCAGAACATGATTATCTAATCTTCACAAGGTGTGCTGCCATCATTTTTTGGAGCTCTTTTTCAATATCATGTAACTATTTACACAACTTAGCAAGATTTAAAAGTGTTGTGACTTTCCCCTGGTAAATGAAACGTCGCTATAAACAGGAAACACATTGTCAAACTATAAGAATAGATACTAGAAGTTCCATATGAGAGGGCACACACAAAGTTTGCATCACCTCATCTTATGTTTGTAATATAAGTGGAATATTTTCTTGGCCTAAAATCCAGCAACAATACTTGTATATTCCTGATTATTTTTCCTGTATAGAATTTGCAGTTGCTTAGTAGAAATTATTGACACATTAATGGCATCTCACTTTAAACTGTTCATTCTCTCCAATAGAAGCAACCTTTCTTTCCTAATCTGTGTTTTGTTCAAGTACCATGTGATTTGCAAAGTATATCCTAACCGAAAAACTATAATGAAAATTGTATATACAATCCTTATGAATGCCATTTTTTAATTGTATTTCCTCAATGAAAACTCCATCTGATCACCACAAAATACCATGCTAGTAACTCATTTTGATGCCCTTAAAATAGGCATTGCTGTTTTTTTTAAGAGCATGTATATTTATGCATAATGACAATCTTTGGCCTCCTAAAATAGAACCTCTAGATCACTTTTGTTGCACCCACAGTTTCAGGTTCAAGATACATTATTTAAGTCATTTGTTTTTACTTGTAATGCTTTGGATTATCAATTGAAACTGTTCTTGAAATAGCTTGACCTTCAAGTTGGATAAATGGTGGTGGCCCAATACATTCAAGTACATCGGATGGTAAAGTTTGCTCATGCATAGTGATTGTTCTCATTTCTTAACTTGCCCTATTCTCACTTTAGAATGCTAAGGATCACCCTTTTGTATAAGCCATTAGTCCATTTTGAACATCAAATCAAATGCAAGTAACACATAACATTGCCTTCCTCAAGTTATGTGATAGATGTGAGGTCCCCTCATGGACCAAACTAAATTTTTTTCGTTTCCAGACAATTTTTTAACTTGAATTGCCCCAAGACAACTTTTGAATGCTTCTAGCGAGAAAATTCAAACTAGGTTGCCATTAAAATCAACATTCTGGCCTATTTGAAGAATGGTCATAACTGGTCAAGTTTACTTTAGAATCAACCTGGAAAACTAGTAAAATGACCTCTTGGAGCCATTAAAACTTGTAGGCATGTAGTCATTTGACCCAAGAATGCAGTGCAACAAACGGCTCGGAAAAATTACTCCCCAGGTGAAACATAATAACTGTCAAAGTTGCTTAATCGAACTCTTTGCAACAACCTGATTAGAACCAATTAAAACTCATGAAAACACCTCATTGGAAAAATACCAAATCAACTCCTGGCAAGCCGCCACTAGACACAATAGATCATTTAGGTACCCTAAGCACATGTACACAATGTTTTTTTCTTTAACCATCACTGATCAAATGATATTGACGCTCAAAGTTGGCCTCTCAAAAAGGTTTCTGAAAATGCAAATGCAAAACAAGATAGATTGCATTTGGTTTTGACTTGTTAAAAAATAGCAAATCAGATAACGAGACTCTAAAAAATTACATACGAGCTCGTTTAGGTGAGGAGAATATAAAACAACACTCATTCTGGCATGATGATCAAGCAATTGCAAAATTTAAGCTCAAACAGGAGGCAACTTTGCAAGACTGAAAGTTTGCAAACAACATAACAGTTTCGAAACCCTCCAGCTTCGCTTTTTGAAACCCTGTCAAAACTTATCATGGGAAGCTGAATAATTACCTGCATGTTCAAATATGTCAATTTATTATGTCTGCAAATGGATTTTGCACAAAAATCAACAGGTTTCAAATTCTGACCCTCCAAATTGGGTCACTCAGACTGATTTATCAGGTGCACTTTTGAAAGTGAAGAGGCAATTTTTTTCGAAATGGACACTTCAAATTTGCAAAATTTGAGAGTGCCATCACTCTCAACCTAATCATTCATGTCACTATTGCATATGATAATTTATATAACTCTTATTGTATAAGTATTGTAGATGATTCCAAGGATAAAAATAGTTAAATAGCCTCCTCACTACCTATTGAGGCAAATGAAAGAATTAGGCCAATTAATATTAGTAAAATATGTTGCAAGTATGATGGTGTTGTCATTGATGTCAAGATAACTAGTTATTGGCTATATATGTCGAGTATATTGACAAAATTCTAATAGAGAAAGTTTGTAAGAATTTTGTGTGTGCTCCAGGATATGCTTTCGGATGTGTTGCTATGGTTGTGTGGTTCATAAATATTATTTATGGTTGTTGTATCCATAATTGGGCTTCTAGATTTTTGTCTAAAGTGAGATATCTTCACCAGTTATGAACTGTGTATTTCTATATGTTTGGTTGTGGTCTGGGAGAAATGTAGTTGCTTCAAATTTCTCCATATATTGGTTTCAAGACTTTCAGTTCTGAAAATAAGTTGATGAGGTCATATTCAAGTGAATTTCATTATTTAGATAGATTAGATCAAGTTAAGGTTGTGTGTGCATAATTGTTTTATTTGTTTTACACTTGTGTTGGTTGCCCTTGTGTTAAACACTACTCACGAAGTTCATGAAAGCATGTTGAGGTGTGTTGGGACTTATTTAGGTCCTCATTAAGTATGTGTTTGGGTCACACTCATTCTAATTCTACTATAGAATTTTTTGGCATTGACCTAATTTCAATTTATAAATACAAATTGTCTGTGGCCGACCTTGGATGAGTTTTAAGGTTGAAGACGATATAAATATAAGTTGAGATGTTGATGAAGGACTAGATAGATGAAAGTTATAGATGAAAAATAGATGCAAGAAAGATGTGAAATAGTGTGTGATGTGAGTTTGAGCGGATCAGTGTGAAATTTAATTGTTGAGTTTCTAGAGGTAGTCGGGTGAAGGTGTACTCTATCATTCAAGCATGTATGCAAGTGTGTGAGCGAATTGTGGTGGAAATATCTATTAAATTGAGATAGTTTTCTCTCTATGAATACTCTCTTCTATCTTATTTTTAACTATGTGGCAATGAGCCCTCTAGGCAGTAAGCCCTTACTAGATTGTAAGTCTTGTTTTGGACAAGTAAGTTATGTCTTTTTTGGTAGTGAGCATTTGTATTCAATTTTGGAATTCTCTATAGTGTGAGTTAATACTCACCGTGGTTTTTACCTCATTGGGTTTTCCATGTAAATATGGTGTTATTGTGTGTATGGTTTTACTTCTTTCAGTTTCTGCATCTGTACTTAATCATTAATCATATTAGTCGAGTAAAGGATTTGTGAATGGTTATTGATCTAACTTCTTGTGAAATTTTTAAAGGTTAAAATTGCTACAACTGATTCAACCCCCCTCAAATCTTTCTTTTTCAACAATTGGTATCAAAGCTTAGTTCCTTGGAGAAGATCTTAATCACTTAAGGAAGGTCCGGGATTCCAAACAAGATAGTTATTGAGTGTCCTAAGTTTGATGGCACTGACTACACTTTTTGGAAGTCAAAGAAGGAAGGGTATCTGGAATACTCTAGATATGATGTTGAGAAAGCTTATAAGACTCTATATATGGATCCGACTTATGGTCCAAGTACTATTGATGAGATCAAGGTGCATGAAGAAAACAATAAGGGAAAATTTATTTTGAAGAATAGTCTTTCACATTTCAAATTAATTAAAGTTGTAAATATGAAAATTACTAAAGAGGAGTGGGATGCATTGGAAAAGATCCATGAAGGAGATGGAAAGGTTAAAGAAGAAAAGTTGCAAAATTTGGAGGCCCAATTCAAGATCCTGCAAATGACTAAAGATGAGAACATTAAATCCTATGTATAGAGAGTGGATGAATTGGTAGGTGGAATGCAAGGACTTGGTGCAACAGTGGATGGATCCAAGATAGTAAAGAAGATTCTTAAAACTCTCCCTCATGCATATGGTGAAAATTTATCTGCTATTGAGGAATTTGTATATTATAAGACCTATACTAAGGATCAATTGTTGGGTACTCTAACATCATTTGAAATGAGAAAGCATAGCTTGAGAAATGGATCAAAGAAAAAAACCATTTTTAGGTTACAAAAGTTAAATATTTGGATGAAGAAAACTTTGATGAAGTGGAAGCTAACTTTGTAAGAATAATGAAAAAGGTCTCTAATAAGTATCAAGGTAAATTACCTTTCAAATGTTTTAGTTTTGGAGGAATTGGTCATTATGATTCAATATTTCCTAAAAGAACTGAGAGGAATAAACATAGAGAAGGAAAAGAAAACAAAGGAAAAATGATCAAGAGAGCATATTATGTAAATAAAGATGTTGGTATTTTTGATGAAGAGTCTAATTATGGAGATTTTGATGATAATGGATGCTTGTTCTTGGCTATAAAAGATGAATCTACTCTTGCTAATATTGAAAGATCTATGAAGGAAAGTGGTCTAGAGAAGGTTGAAGGTATTGTGATCTCTGCTCTTCACGTTAAATAGGAAAAGAAATATTGGGTTGTTGAAAGTGGTTGTTCTCATCACATGACTTGTTATAAAAGTAAGTCTGTTAAACTTTAAAAATATGATGGAGGCTTAGTTAAGTTTGGAGATGATACTAGTGCTAATATCTGTGGTTGATGGTAAGCATAATACTGATGATGTCTACTATGTTAAGGGTTTAATTCATAATCTCTTGAGTGTTGGATAGATGTGTAGTAAAGGATATAATCTTGTGTTCAAGGATGAGAAATTTGAAATAAGGAAAGGATCTAAAACGTTGATTTTTTTTGGAAAGAAGTCTTCATTTCTAAATGGTGAATTAGATGAAATCTACACGGAAAAATCAAAAGGATTTTAGTTGTCAGAACAACCAAACATTGTCTACAAATTAAAGAAGGCTTTGTATGGATTGAAGAAATATCTTAGAGCTTGGTAAGCAAGGTTGGATAGATATTTGATTCAACAAGGTTTCAGTAAAGGTATTATAGATAGTAATTTATATTTCAAAATTGAAAATGACAAAATATTGATAGTAGTTGTATATGTTGATGATATTATCTTTGGAGGAAATGAAACAATGTGTAAAATATTTTCTACAAAAATGCAAAAAGAGTTTGAGATGTCTATGTTTGGTGAGATGCATTTATTTCTTGGGTTGCAAATCAATCAAATAGAAAAAGGAATTTTTATTTCACAGTTGATGTATGTAAAAGAAAGTATGAAGAAGTTTGGGATGGATGGTTCCAAATTGGTATGCACTCCTATGGTGACTAGTTACAAATTGAGTAAATATGATGATTCACGTAAGGATAATCAGAGAAAATATAGATTTATGATTGGATGAATTTTATGTTTAACTGTTACTACACCGAATATCATGCATGAAATTTCTCTTGTGGCTAGATTTCAAGAAGATCCTAAAGAAACACATGTTGCATCTGTTAAGAGGATATTCAGATATTTAAATGGCACTTCAAATTATGGCTTATGGCATCCTAGGGATGCTAATTTTACACTAAGTGCTTATAAATATGTAGATCAGGAAGGTTTTGTTGATGAAAAAAAAGTACATGTGGTGGTGCATTCTTTCTTGGCTGCTGATTAGTGTCATGGTTAAGTAAAAAGAAAGATTCAGTTTCCTTATCCACCACAGAGGTTGAGTATATTGTTGCAACATCCTACTGCACACAAGTTTTGTAGATGAGATAGACATTAAAGGATATCAGAGTAATGTATGATGATCCCATCTCTATTTTCTGTGATCACACAAGTTCAATTAACATTTCAAAGAATCTAGTGATGCACTCAAAGATAAATCATATATCAATAAGGTATCACTTTTTGAGAGAAAAGGTTATAGAGAATAAAGTAAAGCTTGAGTATGTACCTACAAAGGATCAAATTTCTGACTTATTTACTAAGGCTCTTCCTAAATATACTTTTGAGTATCTCCTAGAGAAGTTAGGGGTTATTGCCACTCCTCTCTTAAATTAGATGCATATGGAGATGCATCAGTCCAATGGATCTATGTATCTATATTTATTCTATACTGATGTTTGGTGGCTACCTCTTAGGAGGAGCAGGTAGTGTCATGTGTTGTCATTGTGACATTGTTCAGGTGTACTCCTAAGGGGTAGTATTATCTATTGGTAATGTTCTTAATGTCAAAGGGGAAAACCATGTAAAATACCTTTTTCCTTTTCCATTGATGTCAAAGTGGGAGAAAGTATCACGTGAAAAATTAAGGGGGAGAAAGCATTCTGGAGATTGATGGTTGAAAGATGGTATGTTGTCTTTGATGATTTTTCACATCATGTGTTGCCATCAATGACAAAGGGGGAGATTGTTGAAAGTATGAAGGAATTGTCATTTATGTCAATTGGTTAACTAGTTGTCAACTAGTTGTTGTTGTTATTAATTTCAAGTAAATTGGTTATTGGTTGTATATGTCGAGGATATTGAGTTCAAATTGTAATAGAAAAAGTTTGCATGTATTCTATGTATGCTCTGCATTATACTCTATGATGTGCTTCTATGCTTGTGTGGTTTAGATATATTATTCATGGTTGTTTGTAGGTGTTGTATCTAAAATTTGAGCTTATGGGTTATTGTACAATGCAATTTATCTTCACCAGTTGGATATGTGCAGGATCATGATGGGCCAAAAAGTGGCGATATGTAAGTGATATGATGACCCATGTGGTTGATGATTTTTTTTTACCCAAAATTGATGAAATGAAAAGGGTTTTTAAAGGACATTTTCAGATTTCCACCAATATAAATTATGTTTTACTTTGAATTTAATAAATTATTATTATTCATTTTCTATTTGAATTACGACTAAAGTCCTGATTGATAGGCTGATTGAAAAACATCTATAGCTTTCAAATGGTATCACATTTTTTGAATCTGAAACATGCATCACATTCTATGCTTCACATAATATAGGATTAAAAAAAAGATTTGAATTTCATGAAGTTTTGACCAAGTTAAGGTGGTCAGACATATGAGTTTTTATATTTTTTAAAAGTTGTAATAAAAAAAGCATAATTAATTATTTACTTGGAAAAGAATTATAAAGAAATATGCATCACATCAGGACATAAATCCTCTACTTATATCTAAAATATTATAAAAAATAATTATCTTTTTATTGTGGTTAGGGTGGTTAGACAGACACCTACTTCTTATTTTTTCTTTGAAATTTATGTAATACTACATTGATATTTTAAATTTTCACCAAATAGATTTTTTTATTTTTCAAATAAACCTATTAGTTTAGAAACTACATTAAATTTTCTACATATTCTATTCTTACATATTTTTGAAATAATATAGATAACTTATTCAAATTTTTACGTCAAGTTGCCTAACTTTGATTTTTCTGAATCTATTGCCACTTAAGGGCTTGTTTTTTCCATGATGATCCTACACATACCCAGTTGTGAACTATGCATTTCAATATGTCTAGTTGTGGTCTAGGAGAAATGTAGTTGCTCTGGATTTCTCTATGTTTTGGTTTTAGAACTTACAGTTCTAAGAAAAAGCTGATGAGGTTGTGTTCAAGTAAATTTTATTATTTGGAGAGATTGGATCGAGTTAAGGTTTTGTGTGCTTAAATGTTTTATGTGTTTAACACTGATGCTGACCGACCTTGTGTTAAACACTACTCACGAAGTTCATGAAAGTGTGTTGAGGTGTGTCGAGACTTATTTAGGTCCTCATTAAGTATGTTTTTGGGTCACCCTCATTCTAATTCTATCGTAGAATATTTTGGCTTTGACCTAATTTGAATTTGTAAATACAAATTGTGTGTGGCCAATCTTGGATGAGTTTTAAGGTTGAAGATGATATAAAATAAGTTGAGATGTTGATGAGGGAAAGATAGATGAAAAATATATAAAAGATAGATGTGAGCCAGATGTGAAATAGTGTGTGATGCGAGTTTGAGCAAATCAGTGCAAAATTTAATTGATGAGTTTTTGGAGGCAATGAGCTAAAGGTGTACTTTATCATTCAAGCATGTCAGCAAGTGTGTGAGCGAATTTTGGTGAAAATATTTATTACATTGAGATAGTTTTCTCTATGACAACCATCTTCTATCTTCTTTGTAATTTTATGGTAGTGAGTCCTTTGGGCAGTAAGCCCTTACTAGATAGTAAGTTCTTTTTTGGACAATTAAGTCCTGCTTTGGAAGTGAGCCTTTGTATTTAGTTTTGGAATTATTTAGATTGTTGGTTAATCCTCACTGTGGTTTTTCCATCATTTGGTTTTCCACATAAATATAGTGTTATTGTGTGTATGGTTTTACTTCTTTCAATTTCTATATTTACACTTAATGATTAATCATATTAGCAGAGTAAAGGATTTGTGAATTTTTATTGATCTAACTTTTAGTGAATGTTTTAAACGTTAAAATTTCTACAACTGATTCACCCCCCTCTTAGTTATCTTGTTCAATAAAATAATCATGAACTCATTTTCTTCTATTGCATGTAAATTTGATGCATCACAATGATGAAAATTTAAGCATCTATGAGTCATTTTATATGATCCTTAATGAGTCATTTTATATATTCTTTAGTGGTTCACATGATGAAATAGAGGAATTCATTATAAACATTAGAAAATAAGCATTATATTGAAGAATTTTGTTGACATGGTTGTTATGCACACCAACAAGTAGATAAATATTTTCTCAAATGAACAAAGAACCTATATTTACTTGAAAGAATCACTAATATTTTCTAGTTAAAGATGATATTATCTATCCCAAGGCTCAAGAATGTCAGGTTTTGATGCAATAGGTTCACTTAGGGTTCGTTGTGCAATTTTTTTGTTAATCATGAGCGGTATTTGGTTATTAGGGTTAATTATAATTATAGAAAGTAGAGTATTGTAATGATATAGTAGATTTAACATATATTGCTTCACAAATTCATGACTATGAATGATTTACAAGAATATTTCAAGAATTCAAACGCTTAAAGGAATTTATAGGAAATATTTAACATCTACTTTCAAGAAAAGCATTAAATATCCTAAAATTTAAGGTGATCTCCCATCTTTTATCCATGCATACACCATGGAATAAGCTAAACTAAAGAAAAAACACTCTACACTTCAACAAATTGCTTCAAATCTAGGCATAGAATGATGCAAGAGTTTAAAGAAACATGCAATCATTTATCATTGAACAATATCAATATGCACCCAAATTTGGCATAGCACATTAACATTTTTATAGGAAAAAACAGATGGCTAGGTAAGATTTCATATTAGGAAATAGATTTAATATTGTCTTTGATATTAGCAAACTTCAAAGGAGCATACAAGATTTTAAACTAGAATAGAACGAAAAAAATAAAATAGAAATAAAGCTGGTGAAACCAATCTTATGTCTACTGACATTCCATAAATTCTGAACCTTTTTAAAAATTATGAATCTCAACCTTTTATATAATACAAGGCTATCAAAGAGTTTCAAGAAACATGACAAGATTCAAAAAATGAATCATACGGTAGCACATGGCACAAGATAGTTGGCACTGGAATATTCTAGAACAAGTCAAAGAGACTTTGACTTTTCTTCCACTGTTGAAAACCTTTGAAGTATCAAACTTCAGGAGATGGGTATCCTTAACAAAAATACAAAACCTGTTATAATTCACCTTCAAAAACATCAGCCCCACCTCCAAGTGTCAGGTCCAAAAATAACATTTGTAATGCACCTCGAGAAACTTGTCACTACATCCACACATCAAAATATCGGGTCTCCATTACCTAATCATCAATATCTCCACGTCGAAACTTTCCTCCATGGATTCATATCCTCCTTTTCTCTATTTGTACTCTTCAAATGCAATAAAAAATCAACCCATACTCTCCCTTGGAACACTCTATGTCATTATCCAACTGTATCTATGTCGCACATATTCTTCCATCACCTTCTTTATATATTTTTTCTCTTTGCAACATTTCTATCTCATACTTATTCATGTGATTTTTGCACTTAATCACCTCATCAAGGACCTCTCGACTCAATGACTAGACAAGGTCATTATTTATCTTTTCAATCCAACCTCTAAAAGCTCTTACCTCAACATCATCTTTCCCTAGTTTGTCTGGATATAAATCTTGTTGTGCCAACATTTCCACTAGCTCTAAGTCCTTGTTAACCATTTTCTTGCTCTTCACAGTGATCTTTTCCAACCCGGTCATACATTGTAGTAACATGTTACTCTCCCAATTTAGCTGCAACTTCCACTTCTTTAACACTAGAACATCCTATTTTGTAATCACTTTCTCCTAAATCGACAAATAGACCTCCACTTTTTCAACCCCACCTAACTTTTTCACCTCTATATCATTTTTCTCCATGTGATCTTTACATGGCTAAAATCCCTCTAGACTTATTAAAGCAGAGGAATGCCTCTTTGCATTTTATAATTGCATCTTTCATCATTTCTTTACTCTTTTGTACCAAATCTTTCACCCAATATTCAAATATTTTTTATCTTATGCTTCAAACCTTCAATGTAATCTACTTGCTCCTTAGACATTAACACTAGATTTGATGGAAAATCCATTAGTGAAAAACATAGTTGAGCTATGGCCTTGATAAAATTATTCAAATGAGGAATGCGTTCCTTCAACTCTCTTTTATTTCATACTCCTAGGAAGTGCGCCCTAGGTTGATAGCACTAACCTACTAATCCCTAGTTGTTACTTTGTGCTTACTCTTTTCACCAATAGGTGTGGCTATTTGGAGAACTCTCCCTCCATCTGAATCTTGCCTAATTGAGTGTTTGACCCTTGCTATGGTCCTTGGCTTAGGGGTATCCATTTCTTGCATTATGATTTTTAAATCTAGAGGCACCAATTTTACCTACAATGGAGGGGCTAATTGTTGTGCCAACCGGTCAGGTATATCTTTATTTGGCCTAGCCTCTTATTGTCTTTATTCCTACCCACTTGGTCATTTATGAACATCCTTTATGAGTACATGACTACATCATATGTCATCATTTCTAAATCATTTATCACAATGTGCCCCCAAGTTGCAATGATTTTGGGTTCACCTAGTCTTGCTCTCTCCTTTCTTCTTCTCAGAGTCTTGCATCATTTTTCCATTTCTTCTTTTCCTTTGCATTACCTTTTGGAGCTAGTGATTCTTGTTACTCCTATTGATTACCTAGATTCGTGTTTTCACCACCCTCTTGTTCTTCATTCGAGGTTTGAGAAGACTCAATATTTCTACTTGCATCTAGACCTTCTCTTTGACCCTGAGGTTGTTCACTGACAACCTCTTCATTTTTCCTTCATTGAGATTGATTCTCAACTACATTTATATCAAGTGCTTCTTGATACACTTCATCGCATTCTATTATTGAAATGGATGCTTGAGGTGTAGTACCCACCTAATCATCTCGAGGTTGCACCTCTTCCGTCATGGTAGTTTCTCCTTCTAAATTCCGCATTTCCTGAGTGAGCTGACCCACTATGAATTTTGTATCTTCTTCAACATTTGTACCAATTTTTGCTTCAAGTGCTTTGTCAATTGTAGGTGGAGCCATTGAGACTTCTCTAGGTTAATTTACTGCTTTTAATTGTTGTATCATAGTAGACCATTTCTTTTATTACCTTAGGGCACGATCCATGGTTATTGTAGGTTCTCCCTTTGATACTAAATATACATCTTTGATGGTTTTCTTCATCATTGTTGTACTCACAGATGGTGGAGAAATGAACATAGCAATTGCTTGTTGGGATTTTGACCTTGTCTAGGTGTACACATGATTTCATAAATGCCTCCTTTATGGTCAATAGATCTACTCTAGACAGTGTTGTAGAAGAAGATGCCATGTTTGGTGTTCTCAAAATATCTATAGGAATAGCCAAAGTTTCTCTATTTGGATCATCTGGATGAGAATCTACTAAAACTCCTTTAATTGAAACTTCAGGGAACCCTTCTCTACTATACTCAATAACTTTGGCCTCTACAATTTTTCTCTTCTTATCCAAATAATCATCGTATGTTTCATTTTCCTTTCTTGTGGGTATGTGCGTCTCATCCCAACTTCTTTCATTAGCTTAATATACCCATCTATCCAAGATTGACTGAATTCAAGTACATGCCTGGAGATGCCATCTATAGTCACTATCTCAGGCTTTCTCCATTCTTGTTCTTGAATAGGTTCATAATAAACTTTATCTAATTCATATACATGGTATTAATATAATGCCACTATCATCTACATCCATTCCCCCAAGAACATGTGTTTTGAAGCTCATCATCTGGGAAATTGTCAACCTCTAATAGGATCATTTTTTGACATCATTCTCATCTTCAAAATCACCCAAAAAATCCTCCAAGTGAGGGATATGAGTATACCTCCTATTTATTTGTTTGGCTAATCTCTCAGCTAGAACATAATTGCTCCTTTTTAGCATGAACAACTCTAGCCCATATGAATTTAACTGAGTATCACACATCTTTGCACTCTTAATTGAGGTACATTTATATTTCCCTATAGCAATTTAGGAAATTTTATAGGTCCCCTCTTGTGAGCTTGTTGTAATATTTCATGAGATGTCATCACTTGTCTTGAAAATTCTTGTAACGCTATTTTATCTATAGGGTATTTGGGTAACATGTAGGGGTAGCCTATAAACCCTTCTATTCTTATGTAAGTGAATGTGGGGAATTGGATATACCAACAATCGATAGAATAGGTAGCATCTTGTGCTTCACGAGATATTATATTTTCTTTATCTCCCTCCATTAACATAACTAACCTCATTGAAAAGGCATCATTTACCCTATGGTAATGATTTCTACATTGATTGGCAGTGATCTAAGGAAAATGCTGATGAACCAACTTGTCCCAAGTTATCGGCCAAAAACTCCTACTTTATTTAGTCCTTGAATATTGACTCTTAGAGCATAGGAATACACAATGTACGAAGACATGGTGAACCATTTTGAAGTCAAGAACGATTGAATTTTATCATGTATTTTATCATTGATAAATCTTTCCTCGTGAATTTGAACAAGATTATCCTTCATTCTTTTGATAACTTCATACATCCATGGTTTGAACTTACTAGCATCTCCATAGCCTACCATCTAGCTCAATAAGGTTATCATACCTTTTATTTATTAGATAAACAATGACCTCAATATATTCTTTGACATCTTGGTGGCCTTTTCTTGGAATCGGGCTGACACCATGACCTTGCTATTGTGGTATTGCATAGTAGTGTATGCCTTAGCTACATCTTCCATATTCAATGCATTCATCTTTAAGAATAATAGGATTCCAAATGTGTAAGCAATATCATCTATGGATAGGTCAACATAAACTCTCCCTTCTTTGATGACCACCCTTTTGCCTACATCACACCATTTCATGCATTCCAAGACTAACTATGTGGCTTCCATTGCTAATGGGAACCCTGTCATGAAATGCATCCTGGTGGAAATCATATTTTTAACACATGGGATAACATTCGACTATTGAGCCCTCTTCATAAATTCATATTCTTTAAATCTTCCCAAATGGGTATCTGCCACTAGTTGGCAAGTGGGAATTGCCTATGATACGGGAAAGTCAATCTCCTCCTTAGGTTTTTTCTTCCATGTGATGCTCATGTCTTCCCTAATTTTTTGCATGAGTAGAGTATTAATATTCTGCATTAGAATTAGGGTAAATCCTAACAATGCACTTTATATGACTTATCTTCACAAAATTCCACTACCCATTACCATTCATTCAACAAATTTAGGGTAATTCAATTAAATTACATACGAGTTTATTGAAGAATTAACCAAACAAAATACCATTCCACGAGATCCAATAACATGCTTGAGAATTATTTCTAGAGTTCAATTAAAAGAAAGGTTCTTGGTTCCATTAATAGTGAGCTCAAGAAAATGTAGAATTAAATTCTAGTAGTTATGCCTTTATCGCATTCTTATATTCCACCTTATAGGGTGCTTTGAATGGCGTCTTGATCCCTCGGTAGGTTTTATATACGTTTTATTTTGTGTGCTATGGTTTCTTGTAGAAGTAAGCAAATGCTTGAAATGGTCATAAGTACGTTCTTTAGTAATTTCACATTAAATGCACTAAGAAAGGTACAATCATGGCAGGTTAAGGTTCATGTAATAAATTTTTGGGTACCGCACCTTGGTTCAATTTGAAAAGGTCGCATGAAAGCTGACATGACACACTTGCGAATTTACTTTGTCCACGTTGGACAATTATGGTTTAGGTGGCAACTCATGCCTAGGTAGGAAAAGATTAGTTAACATTCAGATCTTAAATGTCCAACAAACTTGCTTTTGAAAGTAATGTTGGGCGTTCCCTTATCGAGTATTCAAGGCTTGGGTAAATATTTGATGTGTGCAAGAAGACACTCAGATGCAGGTATAAGATTGAATCAATTCATCGTAGGCATGCATTTGAACACATTTCTAATTCCTACCTCTGGCCGAGACTCCACTAACAAATTGTTGATTAAATGCTAATACATGTAGACTAGAGAAAATACTTTCCTGAGGAAAAGACCATGCGGGTAAATTTCTTAGCGGATGAAGTTATTCAGCGAGAAAACTACCTATCAGGTAAACTCGGAACTTGAAAAACTTGCACTTACTTTTCTTAACAAAACTTGATGCATGAAAACTCATCAGCTTGAAAACACAAAGAACAATAGAATTTTATAAAAGACTAGATTTAAACAAAATATAAACCACTCTAATTCATGAGAACCATTAATGCAACTAAAAGTCAAGAATTTAAATCAAATGATGATCAATTTTATCATTATTGCCGCAAAACCAAGCAAAAGAAAGCAATATTAGGAAGGGAAACAAGGGGGTCCACATTTTGCTAAGGGAAAAATGGGGTATGTTGTGAGACCACACAAAAATCCTTCTTAGCTATCATTTTTATTTTATTGATAATAGAGATGAAAATAAATAAAAAATAAATAATTATTGGCAATTTCATCCATGTATTTATTAAACCCATACATGATGGTTATTTTTATATTGAGAAACATAGATAATGTTTATCAAGATAATCTAATTTTAGTTTCTCTTTCTAATAAATATAGTTGGTGGGATTTAATTAGAAATCATGCTTATATTTTTTGTGTATGACATTCATGATCAAGATGAGTTGTAGTATTCTAAATAATCTTGTGTTATAAGTTTTGGGCATGTCATAATTGATTTCAAGTCTAATTACATGGGTTTTGTTGTCACTTGAAATTGCACTTTGTTGAACATAGGCTCAACTTTCCAATGACATAATGGAAATGAACTTAGGGTGTGCGACATTGCAAGATGAGGTCAATTCTCCAGAGAATACTAAATTCCTCTTCTTATCCAAGTGTAGATGTGTTGGTCCAACCCAACACATGAAATCCTACCACTACCCTATAACTCTAATAAACTTGCAAGGGAAAAGGGAAAGAAGGAATACATGAAATATAAATGGGAGGTGATACACCAAGATAGATATGTTTCTTCTTGCTCTATACAACACAATATATTAATGGAAGGGACTAAAAGACTTACATAATTCTCTATTTTGTGAAATTTAAAAGATAACATGCAAGTTATGTTGGATGTTGTGGTTGTATTGTTGATATGTGTTTGTTATTGATGTCAACACTATTAACATTAATGTCTTTAAGACTGTATATATCGAAGATATTGAGAAAATTTTAATAAAATATCTTACAGACTGTTTGTGAAGCAATAAAGATTAGTGTATTGGAAAGTTTAGTATGTTGATGGTGAGATACTGTAGATTAAAGGGTTTTTTGCAAGACTATCTAGTTTCTACTGCATAAGTTTCAGAGGTGCACATGAAGATTTGAGCAAGCTATACGTTTATGTGTTTCAACAACTATTTTGCTACTATAACTAGTGTTCATGGAAAAAGATAATGTGTTTCTAATAATCAAAGTTGTTGCGTATGTTCCTGAAGTGTTTTTGGATGTTTCTAGATCATGTTATATCTATGTTGCACGTCCACATTAATCATTGTGCTCGCAATTCAAGATTTTCTCTTGTGTGTTCATGTTTTTCATGTTCATGACCGACAAGGTGATTGAAGCATGTTGTGGATCTCTGAGGAAGAATCTTTGAAGGTGTTTTGTGTTCACGAACATTGTTTTGGGTCTCTCCTATGTTGTGGTCAACCTTGGTTGATGCACAATAATAATCTTTATTGTTTTGGTTCGATAGTTTGCATTCATTCTATTATTTTGTTGAAGCCGACATGAATCAATGTAATTTATTGTTGTGGATATATATAAGTTATTGTTTCTTCATTTGAGATGCATGTGCGATGGGAAGTGTGCAAGTGTTATGTGTGAAAAAGGTTCATATCATTCGAAGGCAGAGCAGAGTGTGAAGACGAGTGAAAGAGAGTGAAGAAGTGTTCACGTGCTTAACCAACACTATACTCAGGCATTAGCAAATGCTACTTTCTCAGTTCAAATTCTTCAGATGGATTTAATCTGAATGTTTTTTGTAAGATAGTGAGTCTTTCTTTGAGCAGTGGGCTCTAGGTAGTGTCCTTGAATGCAAGTGAATTCTGATTTATTCTTCTTATATTTTTAATAGGGTATAACTTGTGGATTAACCTCCACCGTGGTTTTTCCCCTAATATGGTTTCCACGCAAAAATCTTGGTGTTATGTGTGTTTCTGATGTGTTGTTGATTCATGATTTCACTGGTATTAGTCAGATCTGAGAATAAAGGTTAACAAGTTAATAAGTTTGAAATTATCAGACAATTGATTCACCCCCCCTTTCAGTTTTTTTCCCTTGTGTTGCTAACAATTGGTATTAGAGACGATTCCTTAGAATAAGTTCAACAACTTGAGGTGATCTAGGATTGTAACATTCAAGAAGGATAGTCTGAGATTTGATGGAACAAATTATTCTTTGTGGAAGACTCGAATGGAGTGTCATCCAAGATGCATTGGTGAGTCCTACTGGAACATTACAAGAAATAAGTATGTTATTCCTCAGAATGGTCCTACTACTACTGCTGAGATTATGGATGTTGAATATAATATCAGGGCTAAGGAAGCATTATTGAGTGCTTTGACTGATTATGAGATGACGAATGTTATGGAGCTAAGGACTGCGTATGAGATCTAGAAAAAGTTGGAAACCTTGTATGAAGGTGATGCAAATTTAAAGATTTCTAAGCTACAAAGTATGAAAGGGAAATATGAAATGTTGAAAATGGGTGATGATGAAAATATTTCTACTTTCATGCAAAGAGTGAATGAAATTATGTGTGGAATCTGATATGCTGGTGGATAGTTAGACGAATCATTTTTTTTGCTAAAGTGCTTAGATCTGTGCCTGCTGCATACAAAGTTAAAGCTACAACTATTGATGAGGTTCAGACTATGACAAATGTAACCAGAGATATGTTGGTTGGTAAGCTTACTACTTTTGAGTAGAGTGAATTCAGTGATGCCCCTCCTAAGATAGAATCTACATTTAAAGCTACTAATTATGGGAGAGACAAGCATAGATATGATCTAGGTGAAAGTTATTTTAGAAAGGCATTTAGATATGAGGAAGAAATGAGACAGATTGAAGAAGAAGAAAGAGAACTGAATGAGCTTGAACCACTTATTGTCAAAAGGGAAGCCAAAGGAGAAGGTAACTATAAAGGAAATTTTTCTATAAAATGCTTTTCTTGCAATAAGATAGGTCATTTTACATCAAGGTGTCCAAAAAGAGTTCCTAAGCCAAGACCTTACAAGACTAAATTTAAAAAGAAGTGTTATTATGGTACTGATGAAGGGGTGACAAATGATGAATCTGACAAAGGGAATGCAAGTGAAGATGAGTTTGTGTTTATTTATATCAAGGAGAATAATCCTATGTCTACTGAATCTTCTAGTTGTACAAATGTGGAGAAAGCTCTAAATACTCGAGTCGAAGAAAAAGATGGGTAATTGATAGTGGATGTTCACATCACATGACAGGTGATAAAAGTAAATTTATATGTCTGGAAAAGTATGATGGTGGTGTTGTAAGATTTGGTGATAACAATGGTGGTATAATCCATGGTAGAGGATGTATTTCTTTTGATGGTAAACATAATATTGATGATGTTCTTTATGTTGAAGGTTTGAAGCATAATATTTTGAGTGTTGGACAGATGGTTGATAAGGGATACAATCTTCAATTCAAAGATAGAAAGTGTAGCATATTGGGAAGTTTTGGAAATGTGATTGCTTAAGGTACTAAAACAAAAGGTAACATCTTTCATCTGAATTCTACTAATAAAAGTTGACGAATTGCTCAAGCTGATGAAAGTTGGTTGTGGCATAGAAGAATGTGTCATGTAAAATTTGACAATATTATCAAGATAAGTTTCTCATAGGCTGTGAGAGATCTTCCTAAGTTGGCGAAGCCTACTAATACCATATGCAAAGAATGTGAGTTAGGAAAACAAACCAAAATTTCATTTCAGAGAAAACAACATTGTTCAAATGAATTGTTGGAGCTTGTGCATACTAACTTGTGTGGTCCTGCTAGAATTAGAAGTCTACAAGGTTACAAGTATTTCATGTTGCTTATTGATGATTACTCTAGGATGATGTGGGTTACTTTCTTAAGGGAGAAATCTGAAGCTCTAGAAAAGTTCAAGATCTTTAAGGTTATGGTTGAGACAAAGACAGGTATGAAGATTAAGTGTCTGAGATCAAATAGAGGTGGTGAATTCAATTTTGGTGAGTTTGATTATTTTTGTGAAGAACATGGGATGAAGAGACAACTATCTGCACCGCGGACCCCTCAACAAAATGGATTTGTGGAAAGGAAGAACAAGACAATTATAGATGCTTCTAGAACTATGATGGTGGAAGGAAATGTCCCTCATATCTATTGGAGAGAAGATTTTGAGTACTATTGTTTATATCCTCAACCGGGTACAAATCAAAGGTAATACTAGTAAGACTCCTTTTGGTTTGGTCACAAGCCTATTATTAAATATTTCAAAATATTTGGGAGCAAAGGGTATATCAGAAGAGATAAAGATATAGGAAAATTTGATGCTAGAAGTGATGAAGGAATCTTTCTTGGTTATTCTACTAAGAGTAAGGCCTACCGGTGCTACAAGAGATTGAAGAAAATGGTTGAAAGTGTATTTATTAAGGTTGATGAAGACATTGCTAGACCCTCCAAAACCTGTGGATATGATTCTGATGATCAGAATGACAGTAAACACAAGAGTCAGACTTCAAATCAAGTTCAAATCGCTTCAGTGAATCAAGAAGATCGAGAAGAAGAAGAGACTAGTGAAAGCATAGAAGAAAGATCACAAGAGCATGAAATTCAAGAACATTCTAAGACTCCAAGGAATGTGAGACTAAATCATTCAAAAAATAAGATTACAGGAGATAAGAATTGCAGAAGAATACTATTTGATTTCAAAGGTTGAGCCAAGTAATGTCAATGAAGCATGCAAAGATGAACATTGGATTGAAGCAATGAAAGAAGAACTACAACAAATTTAGAAGAATAATACATGGATTCTTGTTCCTAAACCTAAAGACAAAAATGTAATTGGAACTAAATGGGTCTTTAGAAACAAGCTGAATGAATAAGGTGAAGTTATCAAAAACAAAGCAAGACTGGTATGTAAAGGATACTTTTAGATGGAAGGAATTGAATTTCAAGAAACTTTTGCTCCTATTGTTAGAATTGAAGCCGTGAGACTATTTCTTGCTTATCCTATTTACAAAAACTACAGTTTATCAGATGGATGTCAGGTCAACATTTCTAAATGTTGAATTAGAAGAAGAGGTGTATATTAAGCAACCTGATGGATTTAAATTGACTGATCAGGGAGATATGGTATGTTGGTTGAAAAAATCATTGTATGGACTCAAACAAGCCCCTAGAGCTTGGTATTCCAGATTGGATAAGTATTTACTGAAGCTTGGATTTCACAAAGGTACTACTAATAGTAATCTATATTTCAAGATTGATGATGATAAAGATTTGTTTGTGGAAGTCTTTGTTGATGATATCATTTTTGGAGGAGATGATGGTTTGTGCATGAAGTTTTCTAATGAGATGTAGAATGAGTTTGAGATTCCAATGATTGGAGAGTTGAAATTATTTTTGGGATTGCAAATTACTAAGTTAGATAAAGGAATCTTTATATCTCAGTCCAAGTATGTGAGAGAACTGCTAAAGAAATTTGATATGGAAGATTCCAATCCAGTCAACACCCCATGGTGACCGGATGTAAGTTGACATAAGATCATGATTATTCAAAGGAAAATAAGACTAGATATAGATCAAAGATTGGTGGATTGCTTTATTTGACTCAAACTAGACTTGAAATCATGCATGATGTATGCATTGTTGCTAGATTTCAAGCCGATCCCAAGGAATCTCATGTGACTGCTGTGAAGAGAATTTTTAGATACTTGAAAGGAATAGTTGATTTTGGCCTATGGTATCCGAAAGATGACGATATTAATTTGAGTGCCTTTATTGATGATGATTGGACAAGAGATGTGAATGACAAGAAAATTACTAGTGGTGGTGCATTTTTCTTGGGAAAGAAGTTGATTTCATGGTTAAGTGAAAAGCATAATTTCATTTCTTTATATACTGCAGAGGTAGAATATATTGTTGTTGCTAACAATTGTACTCAAGTATTGTGGATGAAGTAGATGTTGAAAGATATCAAAGTTGTGTATGATGAACCTATTGCCAGATATTGCAATAATTCAAGTGCTATAAAAATTTCTAAGAATTCGGTGTTGCATTTGAAGACCAAGCATATATCTATCAAGTACCACTTTTTGAGATATAAGGAGAGTGACAAGGAAGTTAAATTTGAGTATGTGCCTAGTAAGGAACATACTACAAACATCTTTTCTAAGCCTTTTCCTAAGGATAATTTTGAGTATCTCAGAGGGAAGTGAGGGGTGATTACCCGTCCTAATCAGAACTAAGATGCAAGACATTGCATCAGTTCATGCATTCACAATCATATCTTGATTAGGATTGATGTTGCGGTGGTTGCTACTTAGGGAGAGTAGTAAGATGATTGAGATATGTGGTTTAGAGCTTGTGTAACTTTTCCATTGATGTCAAAGGGGGAGAAGAACAATGTGAAAAACTTTGGAAGAACTAAGGGGGAGAAGAGAAATGTGAAAAATTGGGAAGTCATGAGAACAGAGTCAGAACCTAAGGGGGAGTAAGTGATGGGACTTTTAAAAAAATTGTCAAACTTTTGCCTGGTTTTGGGTGTTTTTGTTCATCTTTCATGATTGGGGGTCTAATTTTTAGGGTTTAGGGTTTTGTTACCCATGTTGAAATTGGTTTTTATCAAATAAACCCTTACGTTATAATTTTGTGTTGAGCTGTTATTGTGGGTTACCAGTATTTTAAGTCGTTTGGCTGATCCTTGTCTGTCGTGTTGTTACCCACCCCTTTACTCGACCTATTAGTTTTCTCCACGTTCGGGTTTTTATATTAATTTTTCCTAAAACGGGTGGGTTTTCCAATGTTTAGACTTTGGCCTAAAATTTTGTGCCTCCGAGGGTCTTTTCCCATTTCCCTAGTCAGCTCCATTATTATAAATAACTTTTTTTTCCATGTGCAGATTGGTGGGCCGTCAGATCGGAGGGTTCAAATCTAGACCGTTCCTTGCAAACCTCGTAGGGTTTCCTACTGACGTCACTAAAGTGGTGAAAGGTATGCCAGATGCTGCCATCTATCACGTATAGTGGGGTGGGGCCTATCCTGATGTGCCAATGGTGATAAATGAATGTCAAATCAACGACGACTGTTTAATGATGGGGATTAATTATGACCATCCCATGCCAACCTCACATGATCAGATTAATGTTTTTGAGAATGCTGCGAGGTGTGCGAGCTGGTGACACATTGCCTAGCTTTGTGATACAAGGTGGATGGATGGGGCCTGGAACCGGTTCACGTGTCTCTGACTGCGAGGTATGTGATTGGATGCCAGGTTTTCCAAGTGGTAATGTGGGTTTTCAACGATCTTTGACTCAATCTGAGTCATCCGACATGCCAGATCCTTATCTCATCGACGGTCTAAATTCAAATTTTTTAATCCACCCATGTGAGGATTATTTGCACTCTGCAAATTACATTCATTAATGGTGAAAGTCTTTCGATGGATCTCATCCTGATTTCCATGCGTGTGAGCGGTATTCACCTGGTAATCATCATGGGTTGTACACAATTTTCCATGAGCTTGGAGATATTATGTGATGACAACGTCAACCACTAATCGCTCGCTCGCTCATATTGTAAATGGAGCAATTAATGTTCTTTGCACCGACTTTCTCGATAAATACCTGCTAATTTCTCATTAGCATCATTGCATTTTTGAGTTTTTGTTTGTTTTTAAGTAATTGGTTTTCTTGTTGAGTTTTGAACATGTAAATAGGATGGATAAGTTGATGTTTCCTATTTCCCCATTGTGAAAAAGCACCATGATGGGCGTGAAGAATTTGCAATAGGAGGAGAAGAAAATTGAACATAGTATTGTTCCTTGTGCTTTTGGGGCAGTGGTGGAAGGTGTTGGGTTTGTCCCAACTCAAGCCAGAAGTGATCCCCGCCTCAAGGGATGGGTCACACGGGCTGAAGTGGCCGATTATCCAATAATGAGGGAATTCGAAGAAGACTACATACTGGTTGGGGTTGAGACGAGATCTAGGCGTTATGAGTCACCTATTGAGCTTTCTACTGGCTCTAGTGGTGAAGGGTCTGAAACTAATTCGGACTACCATAATTAACTTGTGGCCTTGACAAAGCTGGTGGGAATGGACGAGGAGGTCCTCACAACTTCTCCAATTGCTACGGTGGCACCGTATGATGATTCTGGATCTGGTGGTGGTGCTAACAAAGGTAAAATGATGGTCTTGCTTCATACTAAAGTGAGAACAAGGAGTGCTCGCTTATATCAGGGCCGTGTGGTTTTTTGCGGTGCAAAGTGATGATATGGTCACTGGGGTCGTGCTTTTTGTTATTGGTGCTATTTCTGGTGTTTGGGTTAGATGTGGACGTGCACGTGGGTGATGCGGTGGATTTTGTTCTGTTCAACTGATAATAAGGGTGTAACTGTTTTGATTCCTTTGTTTGTGGTATGGTTACATTTGATGATGGGAAATTTTGAAATGTGATCCAAATTTCATTTGGTTAGAATGAAATTCGTTTGAAATCAAAAATTGATCCTGATGCTTGTTGCTCTCCTAATCTATAAAGGAGATTTCAAGGGTCATTATTGTGGTCGGATTTTTTGAGTCTTGAAGTTTAGATGGTGTAGAGTTAGAAATATATTGCAGTATTTGGAAGGTTTTTGCTAGGAAGTCATTCTAGGTTGGGTATGTACATAAGATAAGCATACTATTCTTTTTGTAATTATTGATATCGAAATAATCTAAAAATTTAAGACAATCGCTCTCCTGTGTATGTATGACAGATTGTGAATGAAGTTATCAATGGTTGTTTCATTCATCTTCAATGGTATATTTGAATGTGTGATTCATTTTCTTGCTTTAACTTAATGAGTTAATAAAATGCTTGAAAAGGAGTTACAGATCTATGGTAATGTGCATAGGATATGCTAAGGAGTATTGTTTTAAATACTGGAAAATCTTATAGTGTAAGGAATTATAAAGATAGTTCAATGATATCAGGGTTATGTTTTATGTGACTCCCACCTAGTTGAATGAGGCATTAGTTAATTCATTCAAGATCCTTTTAAAAGTACAAAATGGTAGCCCTAAACACGAAGGTTCAAATTATGAACATTTCAAAATCAAATTCTATCTCTCTTGAGATGTAAATCTCACATTAAATCAATTTTCCTAGCTCTAGATAGTTGTTCTTAATTTGTGGTTTGCCAAAACCCTGGTAGATGGTATCTAGTTGCACTGATAGGAATGTATATGTGTATAGAAGTGTTCTTGAGTCTTGATGTATTTTTATGAGCACATATAGGAACACCCTCCTTGGTTTCATAGAGCCAAAAATGTAGGAGATTGTAGTCTTTTACTAAATCTTGTTAGTTGGCCACTAAATGTGGAATTCTTAAACATAGAGGTTGGCTACCTCTTAGAGAGCTTCAAAGCATAAATGGAAAAATAAAATACCAAGAGAATGGCGAATTTGCTGGGGAACTAAGAACTTAGAAGTGTTGGTTGTAGACAGTGCTGTTATAGGGTCATTATCATCATGTTTGTAATAAGAGATTGATATTTTTTGTATTATCTTCCTACTTGAGTCACTAGCTGAATGGTGATTTCATTGGGGCGAACTTCTGAGAAATTTAAAGAAAAGAAAAAACCACAAAAGTAGGTGGTAGTATTCCAGAGTCTTTTTTTTGGTGGATCTAAACTTGAAGTTTAGATATTAGAAGGTTATGGATTTGGAAAGGATTGGTAGCAACGTAATCTCAAAGCATTTGAGTGTGACTCTATTATGGAAGAAGACCCAACTTGTGATCATTTCTTGGAAAGGAATTTCATATTCATTTGAAATTCAGTCCTTTGTAAAAGAGGTGGTGACTCTATCTGAAGAACCAGTTGACATGCAAGGAAAAGTCCCAGATTTGTAAATTTTGCAATCAGGGAGAGAAGGTTAACACGTGTTGCTTAATTTCTAGGTATTCTCATTAATCTAAACAAATTAGTATTTTTTTATGAGAAGTATTCATAACTAGGGGTGATGAATGGTTCCTAATTAGATGACTTAGCATTAAGAAAGGAACCGTGGTTGTTATCTCCATACTTCTAAAGTGTAATATGTAATATGATTTGATAAGTATGTTTATTTTGAATTATGCCTCTAAAATGCTTAAGGCATAAGTATTCAGTCAATATTTTAGAATCATGGTTGGATTAATAAATGATGTAATTGATAGCCATGTATGAAGTTGATACTGATTGAATGGGTATAAGAAGCTTTCCCTATGACTTTGGCCTAAAATTTCTTGCCTCTAAGGGTCTTCTTCCGTTTCCCTTGTCGATGCCATTATTATAAATAACTTTTTTTTTTCCATGTGTAGATTGGCTTGCCGTTAGATCGGAGGGTTCAAATTTGAACCATTCCTCACGGACCTCACAAGGTTTCTTGTTGATGTCACTAAAGTAGTGCGAGTTATGAGAGATGTTGCCATCTGTCGCATACAGTGGGGTGGGGCCTATCCCAATGTGCCAACGGTGATAAATGGATGTCAAATCAATGGCGACTATTTAATGATGGGGATTAATTATGACCATCCCTCGCTAGCCTCGCACAATCGAATTAATTTTGTTGAGAATGTTGTGAGGTGTGCGAGCTGGTGACACGTTTTGTGGCTCTACAGTACAAGGTGGCTAGATGGGGCATGTTGCTGGTTCGCGTGTCTCTAACTGCGAGGTATGTGATTGGCTGCCGGGTTTTCCAAGTGGTAACGTGGGTTTTCAATGATATTTGACTCGATCTGAGTCATATGACATGCCAGGTCCTTATCTCATCAATGGTCTAAATTCAAATTTTTAATCCACCCATGTGAGGATTATTTGCACTCTACAAGTTACATTCATTAATGGTGTAAGTATTTTGATGGATCTCATCCTAATTTCCATGCGTGCGAGCGGTATTCACCTAGTAATCATGATGGGTTGTATGCAGTTTTCCATGAGCTTGGAGATATTTTTGATTACAACGTTAGCCACTAATCCCCTGCTTTTTCGTACTACAAATGGACCAATTAATGTTCTCTGCACCAACTTGCTCGATAAATGCTTTCTAATTGCTCATTAGCAACATTACATTTTTGAGTTTGTGTTTGTTTGTAGGTAATTGGTTTTCTTGCTGAGTTTTGAACTTGTGAATAGGATGGATAAGTTGATGGTTCATGTTTCCCCATTATGAAGAAGCGTCGGGATGGGTGCAAAGAATTTGCAGCAAGAGCATAAGCAAATTGAATAGAGTATCGTTCCTTGTGCTTCTAGGGTAGTGGTTGAAGGTGCTGGGTCTATCCCAACTCGAGCCAAAAGTGGTCCCTGCCTTAAGGGATGATTCACATGGGTTAAAGTGGTGGATTATCCAATAATAAGGGAATTCAAAGATGACTACAGGTGGCTGGGGTCGAGATGAGGTCTAGGCGTTATGAGTAACCTATTGAGCTTTCTGTTGGCTCTGGTTGTGAAGGGTCTGAAAGTGATTTGGACTAGCGTGATTACCTTGTGGCCTTGACTGGGCTAGTGGGAGTGGATGAGGAGGTCCGCGCAGCTTCTCCAATTGTTGCAGTGGCACCGTGTGCTGATTCCAGGTCTGGTGGTGGTGCTAACAAAGGTAAAATGATGGTCTCACTTCATACTGAAGCGAGAACAAGGAGCGGTCACCTGTATCGGGGCCATGTGGTTTTTCATGGTACAAGGTGATGATATGGTCGTTGGGGTTGTGCTTTTTGTTTTTGGTGCTATTTATGATGTTATGGTTAGATGTGGACATGTGCATGGGTGATACAGTGGAATATGAACATTCTATTCGGCTGGTTACAGGGGTGCACCTGTTTTGACTCCTCTATTTGTAGTATGGTTACATTTGATGATGGGGAATTTTGAAATGTGATCCATATTTCATTTGGTTAGAATAAAATTCATTTGAAATCAACAATTGAACTCAATTCTTGTTTCTCTCCTGATCTATAAAGGAGATTTCAAGGCTCATTGTTGTGGTCAGATTTTTTGAGTCCTGAAGTTTAGACGGTGTACAGTTAGAAATACATTGCAGTATCTAGAAGGTTTTAGCTAGGAAGTCATTCTAGGTTGGGTATGTACATAAGATAAGCGTACTATACTTTTTTTAATTACTGATATTGAAAGAAATCTATAAATTTAAGACAATTTCTCTCATGTGTATGTATGACAAATTATGAATGAAGTTATCAATGGTTGTTTCATTCATCTTTAATGGTATATTTGAATGTGTGATTCATTTTATTGCTTTAACTTAATGAGTTAATCAAATGTTTGAAAAGGAATTACAAATCTGTGGTAAAGTTCTTAGGATATGCTAAGGAGTATTGTTTTGAATACTGGAAAATCTTATAGTGCAAGGCATTATAAAGATAGTTCAATGATATCAAGGTTATGTTGTATGTGACTCCCACCCAGTTGAATGAGGCACTAGTAAGTTCATTCAAGATACTTTTAAAAGTAAAAAATGGTAGCCCTAAACATGAAGGTTCAAAGTCTGAACATTTTAAAATCAAATTCTATCTCTCTTGATATGCAAATCTCACATTAAATAAGCTTTCCTAGCTCTAGATAGTTGTTCTTACTCTGTTGTTTCCTAGAACCCTAGTAGATGGTATCTAGTTGCACTGATAGGAATGTATCTATGTATGAAAGTGTTCTTGAGGCTTGAAGCATTTTCATGAACACATATATGAACACCCTCCTTGGTTTCACAAAGCCGAAAGTGTAGGAGATTGCAGTCTTTGACTGAATCTTGGTAGTTGGCCACTAACTGTGGAATTATTAAACATAGAGGTTGGCTACCTATTAGAGATTTTCAAAGATTAGCTGGAAAAATAAAACACCAAAAAAATGACAAATCTGCTAGGGAACTAAGAACTCAAAAGTGCTGGTTTTAAACACTGTTGTTATAGGTTCATTGTCATCATGTTTGTAATCAGAAATTGGCAAATTTTGCATTATTTTCCTACCTGAGTCACTAGCTAAATGGTGATTTCATTGGGGAGAACTTCCTAGAAATTTAAAGAAAAACATAAATCACAGAAGTAGGTGGTAGTATTTCAGAGTCTTTTGTTTGGTGGATCTAAACTTGAAGTTTAGATATTAGAAGGTTATGGATTTGGAAAGGATTGGTACAAACATAATCTCAAAGCATTTGACTGTGACTCTATTGTGGAAGAAGACCCAAAACGTCATTAGTTATTGAAAAGGAATTTCATATTCATTTGAAATTTAGTCCTTTGTTAAAGAGGTGGCAAATTTGTCTGAAGAATTAGTTGACATGCAAGGAAAATTCCGAGATCTGTAAATTTTGCAGTAAGGGAGAGAAGGTTAACAAGTGCTTCTTAATTTCCAGGTATTCTCATTAATCTAAACAAATTAGTATTTTGTTTATGAGAAGTATTCATAACTAGGGGTGATGAATGGTTCCTAATTAGATGATTTAGCATTAAGAAAGGAACTGTGGTTGGTCTGTCCATACTTCTAAAGTGTAATATGTAATATGATTTGAGAAGTATGTTTATTTTGAATTATGCCTCTAAAAATCTTAAGGGATAAGTATTCAATCAATATTTTAGAATCATGGGTTGATTAATAAATGATGTAATTGATAGCCGTGTATGAAGTTGATACTAATTGAATGGGTATAAGAAGGTTTCCCTATGAAATGGAAAATACAAGTATGCAAATGAAACAAGTTTCACTAAGCCCTCAAAGGGATTTTTTTATTGAAACGTATATGCCCTTGGTTTTCATTGGTATTAAAGGTTTTCCGAACTTGATCCCTAAAAATGTTAGGAAGTACTTGCCTAGATTCATAGGGAAAAGTTCAAAATCTACCTCTAAGCATCTACAAAATTTCATGGATGTGATGGGGGATTATGATGTCAATCATGAGGATGTTGTCATGAAGCTTTTTGTGCAATCCTTGAAGGATGATGCCAGGGATTGGTTCTCATGTTTCCCTGCATGTTCTATTAACTCATGGAATCAGTCGATGATGGTTTTTATTGAGAAATTTGGTGAAAGAGTAAACCCAAGCATGATAAGAAAGGGTTTTATGAGAATCCATATAAGAAAAGATGAGCTAGTCCCATTTTTCAATCTCAGGTTTTCAAAAGTTGTAAGAGAGATTCTTGAAGAAATAAAACCAAATAAGGCTAAGTGCCTGGTTGTATATCTTGGCACATTTGAAAAAAAGATGAGATAATTATTAAGAGATAAGGAACATACAACCTTATATCAGGTATATTAAATGGATATGGACATTGAGAACAACATAAAATACTCAATTATGAAAGGGTATCTAGGTGCAAGAGTTGGTTACCCTAGCACATCTCATACTAGTAGAATTCTAGAGTTAGCTATAAAAGAAAATTTTCATGATAGGAATGCTTTGGCAATAGTGATATATCCATCATTACAATATGAAGATAATGATGAAACCCAAGTTGAACACCAACTAGATTTGAGTAGTGATGATCAAAACTCTTTTATGTAGGAGTTGTATCAGATGAAGAGACAAGAGGGAGAATCACCATACAAGCTGTTTTTGAGATTTTTGGATTCTTTGATAGAAGTTCCCAAAGATTTCAGACCTGATGATTCTATGTACATTGATTTATTTTGTGTGATTTATGAACCTGGGTTGAGTGCTTTGCCAGAAGAATTGAAACTTGGTAACTTGGCCCAAGTTCTTAAATGGATAGAGATTGTAGAATCAAAAAAGTGTGTATATGCACAAAATGTGGATGACACTTGCCCTTTTGAGGAATGTTGGATAAATCTGCAAAAGCTTGAGGAGCAAGATGGTGGAGAACTAAGTGAGATACATAGTGCTTTTCCATGTCATGATTACAATACACATGTTATCGAGGTTTTGTTACAAGCTAGTGATTGTGAACTTAGAAGTGATGTTTCCCTCTCTAAAGATGATATGGAAACATTTTCTATACCAGAGGTTTGTGGTGATATAGAGCCTCATGATGTCATTTTCTTACAAATGAGGGGACAAATTACATGTGAGGAACACTTGGAGTGTATTCCAGGTATACTCTCAATGCAACATGTTTATTGTGTGAATGATGAGGAATTTAAAGAAAATGATATGTGTGTTCAATACTGTGATCTAAAGAACAATACTGAAGGTGATCAATAAATTGATGAATGTATTTGTGTTATTGATGTTCTTGACTATTTGTATGAAGCTGAGATGGACTTGTTCTACTTTTTTGAAAGTTCTAAACTGGATTCTATGTCTCTCGGTTTGCTATGATCTTTTCTCCTAATTTGAGGATCTGAATCTACAAAATACCACCTATAGGTCTTCTCCAAGCTTCTCCAAGGTTGAATGACAACTTTGATAACTTTAAAGACTTGAAAATTTTTCTCCAACTTTTTTTCTTGACAAATCTAAAACCTAGACTTGCAAATCACACATAAGAAGAGGGAAAAATGTTGTGGGGTTAGAGAATAGCCGTTTTCCTTTGTCAAACCCCTTGTTGGTAATTAAACCTTGAAATGAAAGAACATATGAATGTAGATTAATGAATGAAAAAAATAAAATTTTGCAACTCACTAAACCCTAACAATAAGGTGTTGCAATAATTCTTATTGCTTGAAATGGATGCAATGGATGTGGTTTTTTATTCTCACTTGAATGATGCTGATCTTGAATGCAATGCTTTCTTGAATCATGGACTCTACATCATAATTGATATCACAATAACAAACATGAATAATGAAATCTTTGACATGATTCAAGAATGATCTTTGACACTTGAAGAATGATCTAGAATGCTTAATAATCTACCCTTGAATGCCTTGAATTTTCTTGTGAATTATTGAATTCTTGTAAACTTGCTAAGTGATCTCTCTTGAATGATAGGTATGAAAATGAGAGAAAGAACCATGTATTTATACTTAATTATACAAGAATTACCAAAATTACAACACTAAAATCTAACATAAAATCCAGGAGAATAAGATCCTGCTAGAAATTTGATTTAAGTTTGAATTTTGGTCACACAGGCCATAACACATAATGTATGGGACCAAAAATGAAAAGTGTCTAGAAATGTGTGAAACTTGCATCAAGGCCAAAGAGACCTAGGTGGGACTCGTTCACCAAAGGTGGTGAATGAATCCCACACATTAAATTTGGGCCACACAAGCCATGAACACCTAAATTATGATTGTTCATTGATTGGTGTCGGGATTATCCTCGAAAAGATGCAATAAATGAGGCTTTTGAATGCAAAATATGGCCAATTAAAGCATAACAAATCCTAATTATTAATGAAAAGCCTAGAGGCCTGTGAAAGTGTATTACAAAACTTTATAACACCACAAATAAGGCAAGATTAAGGTAAATTATGATTAAAAGTTTTGTTCATTATGCTTAGTTAATTGATAAAACCCTAGAAAACTATGAAAGTGTGTTACAACACTTCACAACACTTTTAGAATGAACCATTGAAATAAATTAGTTCAAAAGGGCCCAAGACCTAATATGAATGTGTTATCCACATTACAACACTAAATCAAGGAAACATTAAGCCAAAATCTGCAAGGAGGGCCCAAATGAGTGCAAAAATGTCTAAGGACCCATTTTTTGACACTACATTTAGCCCCCACTTTAGTGAGAGGATGAACCTACTTCAAAGTCACACTAAAGTAGAAAAACACGCACCAAGAGGGGTTTCAATCTACGCTAATGCTACCAAGATGAGATGGAAATGATCAAGGGGGATGATCAATATCCCATGGAAAACCAATATAAGCACAAAGGAACACACATGGAAATGATATAATGAATAGTGAAAAATCCAATCATACACTGCCAAAGATGAAAAAGAGAAAAAAATAAAAGAGAGTCAGATCAAGATTCAATCATTTTTCCATGACGATGTGGATCAAATCTAGGCTATGTGTGTGAAAAATGCATACTCACTCTCAAGTGATGGAAATCTTGGCTATCCATAGGGTGAGAAGTCCTAAAAGGTAAGGCACATACACTTATGGTTGGTATCCATATGCACACACATGCAAGTGGCTATGGGGAAAGCCATGCTTCAGATTGGCCTTCCCACTCAACCATATCAAAGTTATACCTCTTGATAACTTTAATAAGATGCCACACAATAATGATTTTTTGAGTTTCATGAGACAATCAAAACCTCGTATGCTTGGAGCTCATGAACAAACAAGATGACACTATAGGAATGAAAGTTGTGTTATGCAAGGTGGCCATATAACAAATGCAAAATGAAAACATAGGATATGTTCAAAGGAGTATTTCTTATTTCATGCAAGACCTTTAACTTAGGGAACATTGTGTCTAATGTCTTCAAGAGAGGACCAATCAAAGAATAAAAGATTCACACTTTAGGGGGTGCAGTCTATTGCATCAAGCCACTAAGAGGAATGTAATATGCTAAGAGAGATCATTATCATGAAGGACATCACACCCAATGTCATACATGAAGCGAAAAACACATCGTATGAAGCAAGAAGGCTGCACTAAGAACCATGAAAAGGAAAATGCAAAAGAATAAATCCAATGTATGCCCCCACTTTTAATAAATTGCTCAACACCATACTATGAGCAATTACTTTAAAGTAGAAAATGATAAATGCAAACAAGAAGAAAAACATGAAAGCCAACTAGGAAAGCCCTATGCCAAGTCATATGTTTCCAAGTAAAGCTACACCATCTGAGAGAAAAAGAAAAGAGAGGGGTCTCCCTCAAAATGAAAACACCAAACACATAAGGGATCTATGGATTTGGGGTTAGTATGTTCTTTTCTGTAATATTTTTAGAGAGCTTGGAATTATCATCATTCCCCAAATACACATAGAATTGGAAGAATGGCACAAAGAGAGCGAAAAACAAAGAGAAACCTTTTGGGTCAAAATAGAAGAGACATAGGGTGTCTTGACACCTTGCATTATCCCCAAAAGGAAAAAACAAGTGAAAGACAAAGATGAAATGAAAAGGCAAAGGAAAAATAAATCCTTTTTGGTCAACATGAAGGAGACATGAATGTCTTGATGCCTTGCGTTATCCCCAAAAGGAAAACAAAAGACAAAGATAAAGATGAAATGAAAAGGAAAAAGAAATATTTTTGGATGAACATTATGAGACATTAATGTCTCGATGCCTTGCATCATCCCCAAAAGTAAAACACGAGAAAAGGATAAAAAGAAAAAGAGATGCAAAATATAGAGAATAATGTAGGTACAAATAGAGGAATGCCACAAAGAGAGAGAACATCAAACAAAACATCATGGGGGATCACATTACGCACATGCAACCACACAAAAGAAAATGAAAAAGAATTGATCTCAAACACCAGTAAGGAAAATGTTAGTCAACCTATGAGCAATTCATTCGCCTCCCAATAATGTTTTGTGTATACCGAACACGAGAAACTAGATAGAGGGATAAGATAAAGTGTCAGACTAAGAGAAGAGCCATGTTCATCACTCTTTATAGAAGATTTGTCATTTAATCTAATGGAAGAGGAAAAAATGTTTTCAACTCATCATGTACCTCTTCGTCGATTTTGGCAACCACGTCATCATCATATAAGTAGGTCATTATGTCACCAAAAATTTTAGCCTTGATACGCTACACTTACTTCGGGCCTTTCCTACAGATTTTGGACCTCTTTTTACCGCTTTTCCAAGCCTTGTGTCAAGGTGTTGTAAGTTGTTGTAAAATATTTTCACACTTTCCTAGGCTTGTCATCACTAAATTAGCCCTTTCTTATGGCATAATGACCCCTTAATGTACTTTGAGGTTCAACTTAAGTGTGTTTTAGGAGGAAAGCTCATTAAACATCATAAAACACCACTTAATTCTTGACCACCACTTGAATTTTTCCAAGTGGACTAGGTCACCACCTTGGGAAACCTAGTCCCTTTTGGCATAAAATTCAAAATTAAAACAAAATTCTAATGAGAATTTGCCTCCTAAACCGTAAGGTCGGCCTATCATGTGTTATTTTTGAGGAATTAGGGAATAGAATGGATAAATAAGGGTTTGGCCCCTCATTTTTCACTCACTCTCTCTAATCTCCTAACTCTCATTTTTCTCCTCACTCAATCTTCTCAATCACCCATCCACTACTCTTCTCAAGAAATCTAGGGTTTTGGTGTTTTAAGTCAACAAGACACTTTTTTGAAGAAATCAAGGCTTGATTTCTACAACACCACAAGATAAATCACCATGAAAAGGTACTATTTCATGTGCCTCATATTTCATGCTACATTATCTTGTTTCTTCACTTGATTTAATTTTCTAAAAGGGGTTTGACCAAGGATAGCCCCCATGCCCTAACAATCAACATTTCTTTCTCTCTTTGTGTGTTTGTAGATTTAGGTATCTTGGAAGATTGGAGATCATTCAAGAATGGGTTGAAGAATTTTTTAGGGCATCTCCTTGTTGGATAGGCCAAGAATCTACACAAAAAGACACCTACAAACCGAAAATCAAGGTTTCTAATCAAAACACTCGGAGAAAAAAAATGTAGAGATCAAGAGCCTTTGTTTCTACCTTCAGATTTTTAGAAAAGGAAAAAGGGACACTCATCCCACTATGCATATTTTTTAGAGATTTCTATGGATCTAGATACCCATTTGGCTGAAATAGGCCCTAGAGCAGTTTTCTTAAATCATCTCAAAAAAGGACTAGATCGCCCAGCTTGGCACAAGTGTTCCGCTAGACACAAAAATATGTATTTTCACAATTCCAGAGTTTCTTCAAGTCTACAATACAATCCATATATTTCTAGTTTTAAATATTTTTATTTTGTTTCATGAGCTTTCTTAGGTCATTTAGCATAAAGTCTGCATATCATTGTGTGTTTACAACCATAGTTCATTTTCTAGGTTTTATATTCTTAATTAGTTTCTTTTATTAGTTCATTGAACTTAGATACACACATCTCATGCAACATCCTTACATTAATCTTTGAATGAAATTAGAATTTTGGCCCATCTCTCTCCTTTTAGGTGAAAAACCCTAGAAGTGTAAGAAAGCATTAAGATTCCAAAATCTTCGTTACATTTTGGTGAAATTGAATTTTGAATCCCCTTTTCTTTGATTTGCAGTTCATTATCATCCTAGATTTGCATTGCATTGCATTTTGCATTGTGTACTTTGCATTCTAGGGTTTTAAAATTTGCATTAGTGAAAAGCTCATCTAGCTTGCATTTTTACATTACATATCATTCAAAATCATCAAAATTCTGCATTTTCATATTAGGTCTACATCATAGAACCCAAAAACCATCAAAATCAAACACAAAACTGTTGGAAACTGTGCCTCAACTTGCTAGCTTGAACCTTTGTTAAAGACTTCATGATTTCCCTTCAGTTCATGCCTTTACCTCATTACTGCTAGGAGCAATTCAGAAGTGGCGCAATTGCTCGGTTTACCTCCTTACCGCTAAGGTCTTTGGCCTGATTGGTAGTTGTGCAGTGTTACCACCATACCGTGGACCCTTTCTAGTTGAGGAGCGGTTGTGTGGTCTTACTACTATATTGTGAAGTCCTTCATCTTCCTTGGTGGTAGCGCGGTGAACCATGGATGTCTAGCAAATGGGCATTTTAGCTCCTTACTGCAAGGCTCTTATGTTCAACTGGTAGTTACGTGGTGTTACCATCATATTGCAGAGGTCTACCAGCTATGGCATGGTAATGCGGTGACACCACCATACTGTGTATGCTTTCTAGCCTTGGAGAGGTAGCACAGTGGAACTGCGATACCGCAGGGGTCTTCACCCCTGACACAATAGCGTGGTAGCACTACCATACTGTGCATGATTGCTAGCCTTAGAGAGGTAGCATGGTGGTATCGCCATACCGTGAGTTTTTGTGAACGTTGGCGCGGTAGTGCAGTATACTGCCTTACCTTGGGGATATGATGGACGACTAGCAGTGGCATATTAGAAGGAGCTCATGGCACAGTTGACCAGTCTAATTTGATAGTCAAAGTAGTTGATGAATGGCATGACAACATGTGGCACGATCTCATTCATTGACTTTACATGATTGTGTAAATCAGCAATTATTGGACGAAAGCTTTATTCTTTGGAAGTGATATATTTGCATTAAATGCATGATTCGATTTGGGGTTGACAGAGTCCAAATTTAGTAATTCTCTATAACTGGATTTAATGTTGGGGTGGCTTGATGCATGTTATAGGGTGGTTTGATCAGAGATGGAGAAAACTTGTCGATGAAGCATGTAATTAAATACACCCTAATATTTGTTGGTTGAGACGTGATAAAAATGAGGCATAAAGACTAAGGTGATGGTGAGTGCGAATTCATTGTATACTGAAGAAGCATTATAATAGTGAATGTATCAAACTAAAGTTTGTGAGGAGGTCAACTAAGGGATGCTGCTATGAGCTAACATCTGAGAGTGAATTCTATAACTCTGTATGTAATTGTTTACTACAATACAAAGTGAATTTACTTAGTGTGGTGAGTTTTTCTCTCATAAGGGTTTTCCCACGTATATCTGGTGTTATTTGTGTGTGTGTGTTTGTTTTCTATCTTGCCTATTATACTATTTATGTGAATCTCAAATGAAAAAAAAATGTTAAATGAAGGTTTTTCGCACTTCTCTTCTGAGGATCTTGCATTAGGAAAGTGTATTCCACAACTATTGCTTTTCCTTTCAAGTGGTATGAGAGTCTGGCCAGTTGTGTTATCCTTGTGAGTAGGGATAGTTTTATGTGCTAATCCTATTTTAGTGGGAGTCTTGCAAAGGGAGAACCAATTATTGAGTCTACTATTTGAGATGGCGAGTACATCAAGTAGAGTAGAAATTGAAAAATTCAATGGTAGAAATTTTGAGTTGTGGAAACTCAAAATGGAAGACTTGTTGGTGGATAAAGACCTTTGGGTTGTTGTGTCTGGAACTATTCCACAAAGTATAAAAGAAGACGATTGGGATCTCATAGATAGAAAAGTTAGAGGCCTGATAAGACTTTGTCTGGCCGATTTTGTACTCTTGAATGTCCATGAGGAGAAGACTGCAAATTCATTATGGAAGAAACTTGGTGACATTTATTAGGGAAAGTCTCTACTGAATAAGTTATTCCTGAGGAAGAAGTTATACTCCTTGAAGATGGAAGAAGGAGCATCTGTAGCAGACCAACTGAATTCATTTAATATGATTGTTGCTCAGTTGGAATCTATGGGTGTGAAGATAGAGGAGGAGGATTGTTGCATGCTTCGGTTATGTTCCCTACCTAACACTTGGGACCATTTGGTAATGGCTATTGGAAGTACAACAACTACTTTCAAGAAGAAAGATATGGTTGCCTCACTACTGTCAGAATAAATGCGAAGGAAGTCTACCAAGATGGCTAAGGATTCTCTTGTTGTTCAAGGTAGATCGAAGGAGAAAGGCAAGAAGAAGGACAAGTCTAAATCTAAATTTGAGGGGAGATCAAAGTGTCATGGTAAAAAGTCCAAGGTGAAATGCTAGAATTGTGGGTAGCCTGGTGATATACGAAAGGATTGTAAGGAGAAGATGAAGAATAATAACTCTTCGAACAATGAATCTTCTCAGACTGATACAAATGCGTTCATTGCAGCCTTGGTGACACAGGCATCAGATGATGTCTGGCTGATTGAATCAAGTGCATCTTTCCACATGACATCTCATAGAGAGTGGTTCACTAAGTATGCAAAGTATGTTGGTGGAGAGGTGTACCTGGAAAGTGATTCAACTCTCAAGATTGTTGGCCGTGGAAGAGTCAAAATTCAATTCCCTTATGGAAGAATTAAAGGGATTGGTGATGTACTACACATACCAGATTTGGCTTGTAACTTCCTTTTTTCAGTAAGATAAATGATGTTGGTGTGGAAGTTTATTTCTCAAGTAAAGGATGTAAGATGAATAGAGGTGCAATGGTGTTGGCTAAGGGTATACGAATCGACACTCTATACAATTTGGATGCATGTCCTCTTTAATTTAATAACATCTCTATAAAGTCAAGAAAATATGCTCGTGTAGAGGAGGATGAAGCTCTTCTGGGTGCAAATTCCTTGGAGGTGAAATTCCCAGTGGAGAAGACCATGTTGTGGCATCATAGACCCGGTCACATAGGTGAGAAAGGTTTAAAAACATTGAAAAATAAAAATCTTGTTGAAGGGATTGTTGATTGCAACTTTGAGTTTGATATTGAGTCCTCATAAATCTTTTGGTGTACTGGATTATGTTCATTCTGATGTATTTGGTCCAGTGAATGTTCCTTCATTATTGAACTCTAAATATTATGTTTCTTTTATTGATAATTTTCTCAGAAGGGAATTTGTATACTTTCTTATGAGTAAATCAAAAGTGTTCAGTCATTTTAAAGAATTTAAAAATTTGGTAGAGAATTAGACTGGAAGGAAAATCAAATGTTTGAGGACACATAATGGCGGCGAGTTTTGTTCTACAGATTTTGAAAGGTACTGCAAAGACCATGGGATTAAAATGCATAAAAATACACCTTATACTCCACAACAAAATGGAGTTGTTGAAAGGTTAAACAAGATGCTAATGGAAAGAGCGAGGAATATGTTGAGAAGTGTTAGTCTACATAAGAAGTTATGGGCTAAGGCTATGGCTACAACATGTTACCTGGTAAATTTTTCACCTTGTTCTACTCTTGTTGATAAAACACCTTTGGAAGCATGGTCTGGTATGAAGCCCTCTCTTAGACATATTCGTGTCTTTGTCTGTGAGGCATATGCATATGTTCCAAATGACAAAAGATCTAAGCTAGAGAAAAAGGTTGTTAAATGTATCTTCATCAGCTATGGCGTTGGTGTGAAGGGATATAAGCTTTGAAATCCTAATAATGAGAATGTTTTGTACAAAAAAAGTGTAATATTTTGTGAGATGAAGCCTTCAACAGTTGATCTACAGTTAGAGACAGATCAAAGGGAAAAGAAGAATGATGTAGTTCAGGTTCCTCAAACTCCAAAGAATGAGGAATTACATGGTGTATGTAAAACTGAGGAGAGTTCTAGCAACTTTGAGACTTCTGAAGAAGAACCACAATGTTAGCCTCAGCTAGTGAGGAAGTATACACGTACAATGCATCAACCTTATGTATGGTTTTTATATGTTGAATTCGAATTGTGCCTATACTTTGATTACTAGCATTGATTAGCCTAGGACTATAAAAGAGGCGATTAATTGTCTAATTCAAATTCTTGGTTGGAAGCTATGAATGACGAAATGGAATCATTGAAGAAAAATGAAACCTGGGATTTGGTACCTTTTCCTGAAGGGAAAAATCCCACCAGCTATAACTAGGTATTTAAGAAGATTGGTCTAGATGGCAGTGTTGAAAAGTATAAAGCGAGGTTGGTTGCAAAGGGAAATTCCCAGGTAGAGTGAATTGATTATGGGGGAATATTTTCCCCTGTAGCTAAGCTAACATCTATTAGATTTCTTTTCTCACTAGAAGCTGCGTATGAGTTAGAGATCGAGTAGATGGATGTGAAGACAGTGTTTCTCCATGAAGAGATGGAAGAATAAATTTACATGTCCCAGCTTGAGCACTTCATTGAAAAAGGTAAAGAAAGACTGGTTTGCAAGTTAAAGAAATATTTGTATGGTGTGAAAAAATCACCTAGAATTTGGTACCAAAATTTTGACACCTTTGTGTTTTCAATGGGATTTGTAAGATCAAAATCTGATCATTGTGTGTACTAAAAATCTGAAAATGATCATGTTCTTATTATTACCCTGTACGTGGATGATATGTTGTTCATAGGAAATAGTAAGACTATGATTTGTAATCTTAAGTCTCAGTTTTCTGCAAAGTTTGAAATTAAACATTTGGGTGCAACAAGGTATATTTTGGGGATGGAAATAACCAGATATAGAATGAGTAGAAAGCTTTGGGTTAGCCAGAGTAAGTATATTAACACTATTCTGGAGAGATTTGGTATGAATGATTTCATGCAACTAGTTGTTCCAGTTTTGCAGGGAATGAAGCTATTTGTTAAAGATTATCCAAATATTCTAATGAGATGGAGGACATGACCAAGGTGCCTTATGCAAGTGTATTTGGTAGTTTAATGTAATGGTTTGTACAAGGCAAGACATTGCCCAAGCAGTGGGAGTACTTAGCCGATTTATGGAAAATATAAGAAGGACACATTGGGATGTTGTGAAAAGAGTGTTTAGATATCTGAGGGCTACTTCAGAATGTGCTATGTGTTACCATGGAAATTTGGTTGGATCACAGAGGAATATTTGAATTCATGGATATGTGGATTCTAATTGGGTAGGGGACATTGACAACAAAATATCCGCCAATGGATATACTTTCATGTTGAATGGTGGGGGATTTAGTTGGATTAGAAAGCGATAGGTTGTAGTCGCTTTTTCCACTATGGAGGAAGAATACATGGCAGCAACACACACTTGCAAAAAAGCCGTTTGGCTTAGTTGTTTGCATTATGATATTGGTTTTGATGTAGGGTAGATTAATGTTTTTTGTGACAGTTAGAGTGCCAGCACGGTTGCACCATGTTATCGCAGGGGTATTTTAGCCTTGATATGGTAGCATGATGGCACCGCCATATCGTGCATGATTGCTAGCCTTGGAGAGGTAGCACGGTGGAACCACCATACCATGAGAGTCTATGAACCTTAGCGTGGTAGCGCGGTATACCACCTTACGTTGAGGGTATGATGGACGACTAGCGGTGGCACAGTAGAATGAGCTTAGGGCATAGTTCACCAGTCTGATTCGATAGTCAAAGTGGTGGATGAATGGCGTGATGACGTGTGGTGTGATCTCATTTGTTGATTTTACATCACTGTTCTAACTCAACGATTATTGGATGAAAGATTTATTCTTTGGAAGTGATATATTTGCATTAAATGCATGATCCGATTCAAGGTTGACAGAGTCCAGATTTAATAATTCTCTATAACTGGATTTAATATTGGGGTAGCCCAATGCGTGTTGCAGGGCATTTTGATTAGAGATGGAGAAATATTGTTGGTGAAGCATGTAATTAAATACACCCTAATAGTTGTTGGTTGAGACACAAGAAAAAGAAGGCATAGAGACTAAGGTGACGGTGAGTGTGAATTCATTGTATGCTAAATAAGCATTGTAATAGTGAATGTATCACACTAAAGTCTGTGAGAAGGTTGACTAAGGGATTTTGTTGTGAGCTAACATTTGAGAGTGAAGTTTGTAACTCTGTATGTAATTTTTTACTATAATTCAAAGTAACTTTACTTGGTGTGGTGAGTTTTTCTCTCGTAAGGGTTTTCCCATGTATATCTGGTGTTATCTTTGTGTGTGTGTTTTATTTTTGTCTTTCCTGTTATACTATGTATGTGCATCTCAAATGCAAGAAAATTGTTAAATTAAGGGTTTTTGCACTTCTCTTCTGAGGATTGTGCATTAGGAAAGTGTATTCTGCAACTATTGCTTTTCTTGTAAAAAACTTGGAAGTTTCTGAAAAAAAATCACTACCTAGACTAAGTCACCACCCTGGGCGACTTAGTCCCTTTAGGCCCCTGAAACTACCAAAAGCCTTGTTTTTAAGCTTTTGTTTTATGCCATTATCCATCTATATCATTGGGTTATATTTTTGTTACATGCACTTTACTTAATCTAGCTCAATTTGACTCATTTCATGGATTGCCTAAATTTTACTTTTCATTTCCAACATTTCATTTTCAGATCATTGCATAGTCTAATCAAAAAATTATTTAGTTTGAAATCTGAAAATTTCATTTCATCCTATGTATTTACATTGCGTTTTAAGTTTACATAGCTTCTATTACATTTCATAGAATTTATGGAAATTAGAATTTTGTAATTTTCCTTTTCTACATTAGTTCCTAGTTCATTTAAATCACATTCATTACAAAATGAAAACAACACTTTAACAACATCAAAATCACCCACTCACATCCTTTTTAATCCCTTTAGTAGCAATGAATTGGACATTTTAGATGAATCCCTTGATGAATTCATCTTTCCTCGCTTATCCACTAAAGTTTTTCCACAAGAGGATGTAAACAATGATAATCATGATAATCGTAATTGTTCTCCTCCTGATATCTCTCCCATTGGTGATGAAGGTATCTTGTGGGAAGAAGACACAATCATTAAAGATCATGATGGTCTTGATTTTCTTCCTCCCCCTCCCTCTTGAAAATACCTTATAACACACGATGCTAAAATCATGGTTACTGGCTTACCTAGTCTTCAATCCTCTCCCAACACCTCCCATATTTCCTATAATTCTTTAATAAATAAGGATATGTTGGTATCAAGCAAGCCAATGATTGGAAGTCATAGAATTATTTATCTCCTTCCTAATGTTCCTCATATTTGGAAGGGTCTATTTAAACAAGAAATTCCAATCATTTGTAACCATCTAATTCCTAGTTATCCTTCTCTAAATTCCTATCCTATGAGCGATGAAGCTACTTTACCAAATCTGATCATGCCATGTGATAAACCTATTGTTTGTCACTTTCCAAAAATATATCGTCCTAGGATAGATACTATAGTACAAGATAAAGACACCTTAGTAGAAAATAATGACACCTTAGTAGAAAAGAATGTAACCATCAACAATAATAACAATCAAATATCCCCCTCTCCTAATATCTCTCCTATTAGTGAAGACTATATTATGTTCGAACAAGACACTTCAACCATAGATCATTACCTTACCTATGATAGATTCAATTGTGAAGAACCAAAAAATGAATGTAATAAACATCTTGTTTGTAGTTCTCCTACACACTCTCCAACTAGGGAAGGAATCATGGTACAAGAAAAAAAAACATGGTTGCACTCCTCTCAAGCAATAGTAACGTGTCTTCCTTGGGTAATGATAAAAATATGATCCTCAATTTTCCTTTCTTAGAGATACATCAGCCTAGGTCCGCTGAGGCTATGCATATGCAAGTCTCCATTACATCCCCATTTACTATTGGACCTCCTAAGCATCCTCTAATCTTTCACTCACCTAAAAACATCTCAAACCAACCAAGCTACCATGACATTACTCACATCTATGATAAAGTGTATACTATAAAGGTCAACTTTTCTGAAACTTTGTTTACTTATCCACATAGATAACATTAGTTGTTTCTCCTTGCCTTGTAATAGTTGCAGGGTCATAACAAACTCACTATTGCATGTTTTGCATCCCTCACAAAGAGTATCATACCGTCATCCAACCTTGACTCACCTTTATCCTTCACTAAGTGGGGAAAATGGGTTAAGTAGCCTTATCCTTGTATGTCACTTGTCGTTGTCTCTTTCGACTAATCGTTAACCTTTCATGAACAAAAAAGAGCAAGCTTGGGATGTGGATGACATGTATTAAGTTAACTGACATGTAACATACTATACCTTCTTCAGGATGTAGCTCACTTCGAAAACATATGACTTGGCATAAGGTTTTCCAAGTTAGCTCTCATGTCCCCTTTCCTCTATCCTTGGCTACTTTAAAGCACTTTCTCATAGTGATGGTGTAGCAACCACTTTAAAGTGGGGGCATAAATAGACAACATCTTTTCATGGCGTGATTTCTCTTTTTCTTGTGATGTGTCCCCTTCTTGGTGGTGTCATTGGGTTTGATGCCTCCCAAGAGTGTATGATCAACTAAAGTGGCTTGATATGAAGGAGGCATGATCCCATGGATAATGATCTAGCACCCTGACTTGTCCTCTCTTGGAGACATTATGCACAATGCTCCCTAAGAAGACCTCACATGAACAAAGAAAAATCCCCTTTAAGAAAATATTCACATAATATTTAAAAGAATCTACACAAGCATTATGGTGCCTTATCAAAATTATCAAACGAGATAACTTTGGTATGGTTAGTATAATGTGAAGCCAACACTCTGGCATGACTTTCCCATTATACGGTGGGAAGCCGACACACTAGCATGAATTTCTCACTAAACCAAATTTTGTGCCTTCTCACCCAATGGACAATCAAATGTCTCATCGCCCTAGAGTGAGTACACTCCTCTTTTTGGACAAACAACTTAGATCTAATCTACAACTAGATGGACAAATGGTCGATGCTTGATCCAACCCTATTTACGTTTGTGCTTTTCTCCATTCAATTTCTTGTCATTACATGATCATGCATCTCGTTTTGTTGCAAATCATTCACCCTTGAATGTTTCCTCTTGCACTGATGTCATTCTGACATAGAATCTCGAAACTTGGGGGTTTGACCACCTTCCTCATATTTTTCATTCCGCAGCATCTCCATTGAACTACTTTAGTGTTATTTTGAAGCAATTTCATCCCCTCACTAAAGTGGGGGCTAAATGTGTTGCAAAAAAGTGTAGCCTTAACACTTTTCACTCATTTGGGGCCTATCCTATCTCTAGTTACCCCTTTTCCAAGCCTTGTGTCAAGGTGTTGTAAGTTACATTTTAAAACATTTTCACACTTTTCTAGTTTTGTCATCACTAAATTAACCCTTTCTTATGGCATAATGATCCCTTAATGTAATTTTAGACTTGACTTAAGTGTGTTTTGGGAGGCAAGCCCATTAAAAATCATAAAACACCACTTTATTCCTAACCACCACTTGAATTTGTCCAAGTGGACTAGGTCACCACCTTTATAAAATTCAAAATTAAAACAAAATTCTAAGAGGAATTTTCCTCCTAAACCCTAAGGTCGGCATATCATGTGTTATTTTTGGGGAATTAGGGCATTACATGTATAAATAAGTGTTTTTCCCCTCATTTTTCACTCACTCTCTCTAATCTCCTAAGTCTCATTTTTTTCCTCACTCAATCTTCTCAATCACTCATCCACTACTCTTCTCAAGGAAGCTAGGATTTTGGTGTTTGAAGTCAACAAGACACTTTTTTAAAGAACTTAAGGGATGATTGCTACAACAACACAAGATCAATCATCATTAAAAGGTACTAGTTCATGTGCCTCATATTTCATACTACATTATCTTGTTTCTTCACTTGATTTAATTATCTAAAATGGGTTTGACCAAGGCAAACCCCCATGCCCTAACAATCAAAATTTTTTTCTCTCTCTTTGTGTGTTTGCAGATTTAGGTATCTTGGAAGCTTGGAGATCATTAAAGAATAGGTTGAGGAATTTTTTAGGGAATATCATTGTTGCATAGGTCAATAATCTACACAAAAAGACACCTACAAACCGAAAATCAAGGTTTCTGGTCTCAACACTTGGAGGAATAGAAAGTAGAGATCAAGAGCCTTCGTTTCTACCTTCAAATTTTTAGAAAAGGATAAAGGGACAATTCTCCTAGTTGTGGAAACCTAGTCCCACTATGCATATTTTTTAGAGATTTATTTAGATCCAGATACCCATTTGGCTAAAACAAGCCCGAGAGTAGTTTTGTGAAATCACCTCGGAAAAGGACTAGGTCGCCTAGCTTGGCACAAGTGTCCTACCAGACATAAAATTCAGTATTTTCAGAATTCCAGAGTTGCTTCAAGTCTAAAATATATTTCCAAGTGCATCTTTCCAATTTTATAGCTTTCTATTTTGTTTCATGAGCTTTCTTAGGAAATTTAGCATAGAGTTTGCATATCATCGTGTGTTTTCAAGCATAGTCCATTTTCTAGGTTTTACATTCTTAATTACTTTATTTTATTAGGTCATTGCACTTAGATACACACATCTCACACAACATCCTTACATTAATATTTGAATGCAACATTAGCATTCTGGCCCATCTTTCTCCTTTTAGGTGAAAAACCCTAGAAGTGTAAGAAAGCATTAAGGTGCCAAAATAATTGTTACAATCACAACAGGAGGTCGAAGGATAATTTCCATTGAAGAGTTCAAATCTTGTTGTGAATTTTGAATTGAATTTTATTGTTTAAGATGGGGGGGAGTAAATTCATCATGCATTTCTTTATTCAAGTTTGGATCTTGATTTTCTTTGTTTAATTTGAATCATGTAATTTACAAGAAAAGGCACGACATATACGTCTACGGTCCGTAGCACCTCATTTTCTTATTATTTTTCTTTAAATTTGAAATTGTGTAGGAGAATGTTGATCAACCATTGGTTTCTTTTTTTCCCTAAGGGGAGGAAAAAAAGGAACCACATGAGGTTGCTCAAACGCTTTCTCTTTGACTTTGTAAACTTTTTTTTATTCTGGGAGGTGTAGAAGAGTTGGTTTCATTATTTCTTGGTCACTTTCAAGAGGTAGGTGAATTTTATGTTTTAGGTTGGTCTTGGTTGTTTTGGTCTTTTTTAGGTTTAAGCATGGTTTCATCAAGGATGGGAGGTTCAAAGGTGATGGGGACATGTTTCAGAGAGATAGTTTGGCTTCTTTACCTTGAACTTTTGCTAGGATAGGAAAATTAAGTCTTCTTTTGGCTTTATAGGTTCCATGGGCTTAGGCCAAAAGGCATCTATGGAAATTTCTCCTTTATATGAAAATGGGTTAAAGCCACTATGGTGAATAGTGAATATCTCATTGTCAAAGAGAAAATATATCATTTATGCACAACCGAAGGGACAAATTTCATGAAGCAAAGCCATGGGTGGTCTAGCTTCACACAAAATTGGTCTAACTACAGGATGATGTAGAATGCAACATCTAATGTTTTTGGTCCTATTTGAAATGATAAGGTGATCAATCCAATCATAGGGCATTCAAAACCATTAGGTATCTTGATCCATGCTTTTGGTTTATCATATTCATCTTGATCGAGTTCATGTAAAAGTAGAAATTCCTCGGTGATCACATCCTCTCCATAATAAAGATCTATTAGTATCCCATTAGTGGGCTTGTAATAGATATGGCTAGCTATGTAGAGAGGACCATCGGGAAAATGTTTATGTATATCCTTAGAGGAGAAAGAAATATAAAGAGGACTCTTGGGTCAGCCCTTAAGAGGGATGACGTCTATTGCCCCTATCATTTCTTCTATAGGATTGACAATGATAGCATTAGTTAGGATATAATCATTGTCGTCATCATCTATATCAACATTCATAAAATCATTATTTGGAGTTTTGCTAGCTTTGACAAATGAAATATTATGTTTTGGCATGGGACTGGTGAAAATTTGCAAGTTTTGGTTCAGAGGGGCAACCAACTTATTTCCTTGATCACTAACACCTCCAATGGATAGATGGCCATAATCATTGAGTTCTTGCACAAGATGTTTATGACTCTTGCAATATTTTGTGTCATGTCCATTTTGTGGGTGATAGTGGCAATAAGAATTTGATTTAAAGCTTGGGGGTAAAGGCTTATTAGGTTTGGTTATTTTGATAGGAAATAAGGTAACAATTTGTTGGCTTAGAAGTTGGGACATGGTATTATGAAGGGTATTGGGTAAGGGAGTGAATTGTAATTTTAGATCTTCATAACTAAAGGGTACTGTGGCTTTGATAGTAGCTACAAGTTTGGTTATTGATATTTTGAGTTGGTTGTTGAGGGGGGTTGAAATGAAGGAACCCCTTATTTTGTTTTCTAAAAGGTTGGGAATTGTTTTCTAGAAGTGGACTTTGTATCTCGAATACAAACCAACAGTTGATAATCATAGAGGGTAGTGCATGAAGGGTGGGAATTTCATCATGGTAAGTTTGTCTTGGATTTTTCTTTGAAATTTTTTTATGAACATATTTTGAAGGTGTGGGTTGGGGATCTTGACATCGACTTGGGATTAAAGTGATTGATAGCATGAAATAAAGTTAGTTATCTTTTTGTCCTCCTTTGGCTTACATATCATCAAGTTGGCTAAGGTCATATTAGGAGTCATATGCACTTGGAAATGGTCTATAAATGCCTCAAAAAGTTTTTTGAATAGAAAAATTGAGTTATTTGGTAGAGAAGAGAACCAATCCAAGGCAGTATCTTTTAAGGTCATAGGAAATAGCATTGCCAAAATTTTATCATCAAGGAAAAAGTCACTACATAAGGTAGTGTAGGAATTAACATGGTCATAAGGATCTCCCTTCCCTCCATATTTCTCAAATCTAGGCACCTCTACACCTTGTGGCATCAATATTTGTAATATATCCAAGGATAATGGACCGCTTTTGACATAATATGTGGGTGGGCCATTTTGATTTTGGTTGATGGTGGAAATTTTATTTTGAAGGGATCACATGGGTTGGAAAAGTTGAGTTATGAGAGGGTCATTACTTGTGTTATGAGATGGAAGTGAAAGTGGTGATGGAGTGTGTATTTTTGTGGCACAAGTGAATGAATTGCTTATAGGTGGTAAGGTAGGAGATATAACTTGCAATGCCAAATAGGAACTAGGGATGCTAACAAGAATACCTAGGGAAGGAATCACATTACTAACTTATTGCATTGTTGTGACTTGAGGAGGGGTGTAGGTAAGGATTGAGGCCATTGTTTTGGGAAGAGGAAGATATTATTGGAAGGAAGAGATTATTGAATGACAAAATAAATACAAACACTCACCAAAACCTTGTTGAAGATGTCTTCAACATGCAAGAACCAACTCCAATGGAGGTTGCTTGAAGTGCCTTGTACTTGAATGCTTGCTTGGAAAGCTTGAGCGAAAGAGTGCTTGTGAAGATGAAAATGATCTTAGGTGGGGGGGGGGGAATGAAGTTGAAACTCTTATTTATACAAGCTAGATGCCCTAATTTTTTGAAAATAACACATGTGATAGGCCGACCTTAGGGTTTTGGAGGAAAATTCCCGTTGGATTTTTTTTTTTAATTTTTAATTTTATGCCAAAATGGACTAGGTCGCCCAAGGTGGCAACCTAGTCCACTTGAACAAATTCAAGTGGTGGTCAGAAATTAAGTGATGTTTAATGATGTTTAACGAATTTTCCTTTCGAAACACACTTATGTTTGGCCTAAAATTACATTAAGGGACCAACTTGACATAAGAAAGGGTGAATTTATTGATGGTAAGCCTAAGAAAGTGTGAAAATGCATTACAAAACTTTACAACACTTTGACACAAGGCTTGAAAAGAGGTAAAAAGGGGTTGTTTAGGTGAATTGTGTTGAAAGGGTCTTCGAAAAGTGGGAAGATGTGTTACAACACTTCACAAAACCTTTGTAAAACACCATTATACTATTGATTTGCAAGAATTCAAAGCCCAATTCCACATTATAGCATTAGATCAAAGCAAAACAAGGCCAAAATCCAAGGGAAAAGGCCCAAATGAGTGAAAAAGTGTCAAGGCTACACTTTTTGGTGACACAGTTAGAACTACTAGAACTTTTGAAATAGGATTAATGGTTCTGGGATTGAAGAGGTGGCCACATCTCTACCACTCCCTGTACGCCCGTCTTGATTTATTTCATATTATTTTAAAGACACGGGCTAACGGGCAGTGGCCACGTGGCACTAGTTGATGGTGGGACTAGTGTCTCCATAGGGCAGTGGATGTTGTCTGAGGGAAAATCAATGGTAACAACATCATAGCATATGTTATCATCAAGGTTGTTCCTCGCGCTCTTGTCTGCCTATAGTAGTAAGGAATGATGGTCACTATGAACCCCAATCCTAGACCTACACAAACAAATCAAACAAACACATAGTGAGGTTCATATGCAAATGAGAATCAAGATTCTCCATGAAATTCATTAACAATGCTCAATAATAGGAAAATGAAGAAAAAAACATGGAAGATAAATAAATCCTAATTAAGCATTCAAATCCTCAATCCCATGGGGGAATTGATGCCAATTATGTGTAGAAACCGACCCTTTCCCAACTCCTATGATGCAATGTTGATGAGTGATCCACTTTGATGGAAATTCAATCAATCTCCATGATGAAAAACCTTCATAACCTACCTAAGAACTTGATAAAATGGATGAAAGTATATATGCTTAAGGATGAAGTTGAGTATAGTAAGTTTACTCAATTTGTGGATGAAAATATGAGAAGAAAAGATTTATATTTATAGAAAGACAACATTGAAGAATGAGAAAAATGAAGCAATGTGGGATCATTCAACATCAAATGGCCAAGTGCCACTTGTCAAGATGTGAATGGAGGAAGCTTGAGCACATTTTGATTAATGTGCAAGTTTGAAATTTGAATTTAATGAAATGACATGTTTAGGGGGGATGAAAGAAGAGAGTTAATACCAAGTTGACTTGTGTAAGAGACATGTAAGAGCTCATAAATGCCGAGTTGGAGGACAAGTAATTTTAGGAGGGAGATTTGAAATTGATGGAATATTCCAAAGAGATACCATTTCTTGAATGAAATAGAAGAATTAATAAATCAAATAAATTGATTTATTGTGCAAGTTGCAAAATCTAGAGGATTTTGGGGATTAGGATTAAATTAATCAAGGATTAATTAATTTAATGAGGGATTAGATGTTGTGACAAGTTTGATTTAGATTTTATGATTTATTCAAATCAAAGTTGAGAAGAAAATGATTTAGACTTTAATTAAAAAAAGATTTCGATTTATTTAACTAAAAAGAGGATGATGTTAGATTAAATTAAATAAGGTTTAAATTATTTAATTTAATAGGATTAATTTAGAGATTTAATTAAATAAAATGAATTATTTAATTAAATAGGGACATAGGGTTGATTAAATCAAATTGATTAATTTAATCAATAGGGCAGAATTATTTAATCAGATAAATGATTATTTATTTAGTTAAGGGATGAAGAGTGATGAAAAGATGGGAAAGATGATTGAGGATGAAATGGTGTTAGTAATCAGGATCAACTTGTATATTTTTCATGTGTATATTTTACCCCTCTTTGAAGCAATGCACTTGTTGCGTTGGTTCAAAAAATAAACTGTTATGATAAAAAATTCAAAAAAATTCTAATTTTTTTCAGATGCCCCACTGCTGCCCCAACAATAAGGATTATGCTGGTATATTGCCCCCTCGAGAGTTCGGGCGAAAATGATAATTTTGCTATAGAGATCACAATAAAATGTGAGAGGAGTGGTTCTATTGATTAGAGGACAAAAGATAATTCTTTGATGTAGACAATTTTGATGATGTATAGACAATCATCAACCATGGGTAGCCTCATGTATATTTTGATACAACACACCAATTTTGGATAGAAATGTTAGTAAAGATAGAAGAATAAGAAGAATAAGATGATGAAAGGAGGATCCACAAGCCTACATTATTAATGATGATGATGATGATTATAATTTTCTTACCAGGAGTTGGGATTTTAAAAGGGCCAATTACTTTATGTTTGATAATACACATAGGTATGATGCATCAAGGTATAAAGAACCAGGATGGTGTTGTACCTAGTGTGATGGACTTTGAATCGACTATCAGATAGGAGTATTCTTGTTCAAACTTGACACATGAAACCTTATTCAGGATGTAGTTCAGATATTCTAAACATCTCAGGCCAAAACATAAGAAAGCAAGCCTTCCTATGTGGTCAACAAGACATCTAGAACACCCTCCCTACAAACCAAACAAAGCACGCATGACGAAGTTGTTTTACAAGAATATCCAACAAGCCTAATAGATAAAAATATAATGATCATTGCCCCATTCCTTTCTCTCTAAATCTTTTGGTTTAGACATCATCGAGAGGTCATTAGAATGAGCACAATAAGATAAATCTAAAGAAAAGATAAAGTAAACAAGCAAGGTAATGTTCTTCATACCGCTAGCCAAGACTAAACTACGGTGATGCATGTTGTTGATGTCCATTGTAGGGAGGATGCATCCTAGGACATGTTGTGATCAGGTGATGATGAGATTTTGATTAAATGATAAGCTATTTATACTTCGAGTTGATTAACTTGTTGACTTACTGACCCAGACTTGAGACTTTGATGATTAGGCATTCACCTTTGAACCTGCTAGACTTGATTCCAAATGACTTACTATAGGATGAAGATGACGATTGATTTATTAGGAATGATTATTAT
>CM021107.1:153996224-154130502 GCA_007115665.2 Sequoiadendron giganteum | reverse complement strand
GTAATCTAATGTTATGTCACAAAATAGATAGATATATTTCAAACTTTTTGTCACAAGTGGGTCAGGAACATAGGCTCCTTCCATCTATTTGATAGAAATAGACAAATATATTTTAAACTTTCTGTCACAAGTGCGTCAGGAACATAATATCCTTCCACCTGTTCGACATATAAACAAATAGATTATATGTAAAATTTCCTATTGCAAATATGTCAGGAACATAGGCTCCTTCCTCTTGTTCAACAGAAACAAACAGATTATATTTCAAATTTTCTATCGCAAGTGCATCAGGAACATAAGCCCTCCTTCTAGTGCCAAAATGTGAACCCCAATCCTAGACCTGCACAAACACATCAAACAAACACATAGTTAGGTTCATATGCAAATGAGAATCAAGATTCCCAATGAAATTCATTCACAATGCTCAATAATAGGAAAATGAAGAACAAAAAATGGAAGATAAATAAATCCTAATTAAGCATGCAAATCCTCAATCCCATGGGGGAATTGGTGCCAATTATGTGTAGAAATTGGGCCTTTCCCAACTCCTATGATCCAATGTTGATGAGTGATCCACTTTGATGCAAATTCAATCAATCTCCATGATGAAAAACCTGCATAACCTAGCTAAGAATTTGATAAAATGGATGAAAGTATTATGCTTGAGGATAAAGTTGAGTATAGTAAGTTTACTCAATTTGTGTATGAAAATATGAGAAGAGCTTTTTATTTATAGAAATACATGGAAGAATGAGAAAAATGAAGCAATGTGGGATCATTCAACATCCAATGGCCAAGTGCCAGTTGTCAAGATGTGAATGCAGGAAGCTTGAGCACATTTTGACTAATGTGCAAGTTTGAAATTTGAATTTGATGAAATGACATGTTTAGGGGGGATGAAAGAAGAGAGTTAATGCCAAGTTGACTTGTGTAAGAGACATGTAAGAGCTCATAAATGCCAAGTTGGAGGACACATCCTTTTAGGAGGGAGATTTGAAATTGATGGAATATTCCAAAGAGATGCTATTTTTTGAATGAAATAGAAGAATTAATAAATCAAATAAATTGATTTATTGTGAAAGTTGCAAAATCTAGAGGATTTTGGGGATTAAGATTAATATAATCAAGGATTAATTAATTTAATGAGGGATTAGATGTTGTGACAAGTTTGATTTAGATTTTTTGATTTATTTAAATCAAAGTTGAGAAGAAAATGATTTAGATTTTAATTAAATACAAATTTTGATTTATTTAATTAAAAAGAGGATGATGTTAGATTAAATTAAATAAGGTTTAATTTATTTAATTTAATAGGATTAATTTATAGATTTAATTAAATAAAATTAATTATTTAATTAAATAGGGACATAGGGTTGATTAAATCAAATTGATTAATTTAATCAATAAGCAAGAGTGATTTAATCAGATAAATGATTATTTATTTAATTAAGGGATGAAGAGTGATGGAAAGCTGGGAAGATGATTTAGGGTGAAACGGTGTTAGTAATCAGGATCATGTGTGTAGGATCAACTTGTATATTTTGCATGTCTACAGTCACACGGGTTAGCGGGCAATATGCCACCTATCATTTTTTATGGGATTCGCTAAGCTTTGAAGATGAAGGTTTGTTTCATAAGGGATGAATTCGATGGTCGATGGTTGGTGATGTTGCACAATCTTGACCACTCCCCGCCATCCTATGAGGACCCCACCCATGTCTTATATCTTCTCACAGGAAAGCATGAAAATGCCATGTGGACTTTCTAAAAGGCTCTGATGGGCTCTAATAAGGTTCAAATACTTCCAAATTTGGCCAAGAAGATATTATTTCCGAACTGTGCTATTTTCAACCTTGTTCTTTAAGGCACATGATTGAGTTTTTAGCCATCGGTCCTGACAATTAATGATATATGTGTGGAAAAGGTGAATAAAAAGAATGGAAACATACAAACTCATTTTTTGAGATCGGATTAGAATCAATCCCCATTGTTTTGATAAGATGAAATACAAGTGAAATAATTCCTACGGGTGAGTGGGTAATTATAGTAAGAATAGTTTTAATTGATGCTATGCATAGAGTAGATGCTTATCTACTTAGAATTTTTCTGATTTAAAAGAGCATTGAAAGCACAATTAAAACTTAATTGTAAGTGGTTACTTGGTAAACCCATTGGTCTATCTTTTAAAGCATTATCAACGGTTAATATTAAGGGATCAAGGCAGGCTATTGTTAGGTCATGCACACAAGATTTATTTGAAGAATTATTGGTTGGCACACTTGCATGACTCATTATAAGAAGGATTGATGGCCATATTTCTCATTCATAAATTGCATTGAGTTTGAGTTCGAGAGAATAATTGGTAGGTATCTTCTAGTTCTTCTCACTAAAAGGATGAGTAAGTTCGAAGAGTGTGTTAGGATAGTCCGTAGGTCTAGGAGATTGAGTTTCCTCAAGTTTGAGAAGAATGCCATCGAGGATGAAGTTGATTCATAGGGAGATCTTGATACACCAAAGAATAGAAGGGGATGCAAGAAATTTAAGCATATTGTTAGGAGTAATTACCACCCAAGGAACCAAACTGTTTCATAAGAATTGGTCAAGTTCAAGGGGAAAGAGCTGGTGGAGTATGAAAAGAAGACAAAGAAAAGGTGCAAGTATCGTACGGATTGTCTAGGAGGACTTAATTCTTCTGGTGATTTTTTTGATAGCCCTCTAGACAATGAGGGTGACACTAACTCAAAGGGTGATTATTATATCCTCTCCTTGATACCGTCTGATGATTCTAACAAGGTGGTGGTGACATTTCCTCTAGTTCCACCATGAGCAAGGCATGGGCTAGTATCCTCTGAGGCTGATGACTTAGAGTGATGAATTTTCCCCATTTTTGTTTTTGATGACACCATGGCCCTTTTGTCAGGATTGTCCTATTCAACATTCATGTAATTTCTTGTTTCTAGCGTTGATATGGAATTTTTTTGGGCTGGTGTATAGGAGAAGTGCCAAAATTCCTTGCATTGTGTTGGATGCAAAGTATTTTTTGTGGCTATGAGTGGAGAATCTTCTTTGGTCAGTAAGGACGAGTATTCAACATTGTTGCTACAAAAAAAATTGCCTTTTGAGGAGCTAGTGTGTCCGCATGCAAGGGATGTGGAGTGTGGTCTTTTACTCTTCCATTTTCCATAATGATTGCATGGAAATATATTAGAACATCTCAAATTCTAGTGTAAATGATCTTGAAATGAAGTGAAATGTAAATGTAATTGAGCCTGATGCTTATTGCTCCCTTATTCTATAAAAGGGATATCGAGGCTCATTACAGGCATTGGACTTTAAGTCTCAATAGGATTTTAGGGTGGATGCTAAGCTCAAAGAAGACATTTTGAATAGAATATGGATAAATAGGCTAGTGGATTGTCTTGGGTATAAAATCTTGTATGTAACAATCTTAAATTAGTTTTATATAAACTACTGATATAGAAACAAATCTTTGTCTTGAAACAAATACTCTCGTATGTATATTTCTCACAAGTTATGAATGAAAATACAAATGTTGTTATCATTTATCTTCAAATGGTTCCATTTGAATGTATGATTCAGTTCTCAACTTTAACTCAAGGAGTTGATTAAAATGCTTGAAGAGGGTATAGACTTTTTAAAAAAATTGCTTCTAGGATTGGTAAGGAGTGAGTGTTTTTTTTAGGCATTGTGAGTTTTCATAAAATGAAAAGTAGTATGAAGATAGTTCACCTATCTCTAAAATTGAGTAGTTCATGTATTACAGATTCCTACATATTTGACTCAGTTGCTCCAATCGATGAAACATTGGTTAGTTTATTAGAAAATATTGCATAAAGAATTAGTAAATAACACACCCAAACATGAACTTAAAATAAAAACAATATTAATTTAAAATCCTTTTCCTTAAATAATTGTGTTGAGATTATCCTTGATTCATAGCAAGTAAGTAGTCACTCACTTAAAGGATCTTCCGAATCTTTAGTGAGGTGGGTTTTATTCGCTTTTAACTAGGAATCAATCTGTGTATAAATATGTTATTAATTGAATACATTTTATGAATACATATTTGGGATTACCCTCCTTGGTTTAACAGAGCTAGAAGTGAAGGAGTAAGGATTGAAAAATCCTAGGCTCGTTGTGTTGGACACTGACCTTACATTTTCTTCATTATAAGAGATGACAACTTTTTAGAGAATTGTTGGGTTCTGGTGGAAAAATCACTAACATATCGATCTTGATGAGACTCACTCTAAGCAGGTTCAAGTGTTTATCACTTCTTCTTTGGAGCCTCCCTTGATCACATCTTTACCATATCTTCCTCCTTTCCCTTATGGAAGTGTACACGTAAAACAAACCCGATATTTTTCTCATCTCCGTGTGTTGAATTTGTTGAGTTGGATCATTACATGAGGCTTTATTGCATGGAACTCTTGTGATTCCTCTTCATTTTCATCTCATCATTTTATTTAATCTCTTTTAATCTATGCTTGCTATCTTGATTTTTTCTATTCTATTATTTTTTTAATTTATCATATTTATAAGATTTAATTTTGTGAGTAGCTAGTTGGCTCTTTGTTTTTTTTTCTTCAGTAAACTCTATTTACGATTCATACGAGACTACAGTTCACCGTAGGCACATCTACACATTGCATTGTCATCCTTAGCCAAGAGACTATTAGTTTTCTCATGAAACCTTTGAAGCCTACTCTTTGGGTCCCTAAAACTCTTATCTCTTAATTCAACATAAAATATAAAATATAAGAAAAATTCCATTATCCTTCCATCCTTCTCACTTGAGTTTTTATCCATGATTTAGTTGAGGAACACTCACCCTTAGAGGAGGGGGTGTCAAATTTCCTCCTCTATAACCTTGTGTCTAACCATACGAACCTCCATGGATAACCCATTCCATTGAGCTAAAGCATCATTAAAAAGAATCTAACCATTATGGTTTATGCTCAATATAGTTATCGAGTGAGTGCTCTTTTTAATCAAGCCATTAATTAAATTCCTGATGATAGATGAATTGAATACATTACTCACTATGCTAGCAATATTTATATATACTGGCTATCTTTTAGTAGGCATAGCCTTGATTCATAACGAAGCTTAGTGGTGGGTGTAAAGATATTGTATGCACTTCCTTTTTTTGATAAAATAATTTGGATTATATAATCTCTTACTATTCACTATAAATAATTATTTAAAAAGGGTACATTCACATCATTAATATGTCTTTTCAATATGAAAGAATGGATTATATCAGTATCCTTGACCATTTAAACACTTATTCTTAAAAACAAGTACCCTACTATCTTGCAATACCATGCTACTAGATTTTATTTTCAGATATAGTTTGTGGAACTCTAGAGCCTCTCATCAATCTTTTCTATCCATAGGTATTTTGTGTGGATAAAAATGGAGTTACAAAAGATATATGTTAAGTTGTATGTCCTTCTAATGTAGGTGAGTGCATTCTGGTGCTTATGTTGAGTTTAGCAATGAGGCATCAATGGCAGGACCATCTAAGAGTTAGCTGTTGTAAATTGACTAGCTTTCCATTTGTGCTCTAGCACTCAAATAATTTAGGATTTCATTAATTTTTTGTACACATGTACCCCAAATTTGTAGTGCATTCTCCCTTGTGTTACACATTCAAGATGTAAACAATAATGATAGGAGAAAAAATGTCAAGTGAGAAATTAATCTCTCGAGATCTTCCTCAACCCCATGCCTTGTTTTTCACTTAGTGATAGGGTATAGAATAGTGGTTTGACGCTATGTTGAGAAGGTTGCTTTGTTTATTGAGAAACGTATCACCCAATATATTTTTTATAATAGAATTAAGAGAGTCAATCATGTGAAACATAATTTTGTAATACTTTTAAGAGAGAATGCTTTAAAATAAAAAACAGATGGTTGATAACTTATAAACTACATAAATTTACATTTTACCTTATAATTAGTTTTTATGTCATTTTATGATGATTGGTAATTTTTATATAACTTCAATTTAAACACTAAATTACCCATTATTTTTCTAAATACTATCTCAACTATTAAATCCTATCGAGTGATTGTTAATTATGTGTGCACTTGTACTTCATATGATTAATTTAGTAAAAGTGAATGCCGTGGTGTAACTCGTACTGAGCATAAAATTTGAAAGTCCATTCATCTAGAAGTAGAAAATAAGCATAGACTATTGTAAGGATTACAAAAAAGGTCAACAATCTTGTATAAAACAAGGATTAAAACAATCTTTAAAGCTCCTCTTAAATAATGTATTCGCTATACAAGCTATTAACTCTGATCTATTTGTTGGTTAACTGTAGATACAGTTACAATAAGGTTAATTCCATAATTCTTCGCTTACTGTCACTGGGCACTTGCCAAATAGTATCATTATTTTCCTTAGTTGGAATGTTCTTGACAATGATAATGAGATTTTCTTCCAATCCATCAATAATATATTATTGTAGATTAAATATTTCAAAAAAAATCAACAGGGAATCAACAATAAATATATAAATCATTTCGATAATTAAGAAGATCGGTTTGAGATCTCTATCACCAAATATTAGTCTTACAAACCTCCAATTATATAAAGAATATTTAAATGGAGTGTCATTATTTATGTTTATAAATTATTCAGTAGTACTAGCAAGTTATCTACTTGTTGTCGGAGTTTCATGCCTCCTATTTTCGTATAATGTTTTAAAACTTGCAAACATTAAATTATGTTTGCTTTAAAAAAAATAAAGGATGGTTTTGTTTTCGTAGATCCTCATCCAGCTACTCACAACTGAGTTTTTGGTGAAATTTACTTTTACTGTCCCACATAATGATTGGATTAAGAGGTGATCTATTTAGACAACTTGCTTATAACCATATTTATTTTATATTTCAATGGAATTAGAAACTCATGGAACAGACAGAAAAAATAGGTTACTTTGGGATATTATAATAAACACCTTTCTTACAACTTGTTGGATAATCCTGCTGAAGCGAAAAAAATCTATTCTTAGATTTTTCAAGCGCAGATTAAGATTAGCTTTTGGTATTTTTATTATCTATTATCAAACAGTAGTTTCAATCTTTTCTGTGCCAATTTAAAAGCTATAGATGAAATGCACGTTTTAGTTGCATATTAAGAAATTCTCTTAATGTTTTTTTATCTATTTTTAAACTTTGTATTAGACTTTTATTTAGGAGTTAAGATCTTTTCTAGCGTATTCTCCTTGCTGTCTAAGACTGTAATGCATGACGGGAAGACAATTAAAAACAGTTTGGAAAAGCCAATCTGATCGTTCAATTATTAGTTCTGTATATATATTATTTCGTTTGAATAAGATATGCTGCAAGGAGTATAGCTGTAAGTTATCTGTTCTATTGAATAATATATGCTTTAGGTAATTATTAAAATATTGTTAAGTGAGGATTTTATTGGTTTGAGAGTTCTGGTATAGTTGAACGGTAGGTTTAAAAAAATAAAAATTATTAGAGTGACAGATTATGTGGTTCAGATCTTTAACAATTGATCATTTCAAACATTAACATTTTGTCAAACTCATGAATTTGATTTTAATTGAAATGATCATGAGTATTGAAGCATTAAAATTATGATTATTTTAACAATGATTTTTTATTTTATAACAAATTGTAAAAATAGATCATGAAGACCGAGTTAATTGGATGTCTCTTGTTGTTAATGATAGAAAAGCTAAGAAGTCCAAGAAGAACTCTGTAGCCTTATTTCACATTCAAATAATTCTAGATAAATTTCTATTTCCAAAAATTACAAATGCATAGATAGTCGAGGATATCTAGACTTAACAAGAAGCTTACCAATGTATTGATCAAATCAAAGTTGTCAAGCTATTGACATTAAAGAGAGAATTTGAAAATTTAAAGATGTAAGAAGTTCAGAGAGTGATTATTATGTAAAAGAAAAGGATGTGGTCAATAAGATGATTACTCTTGGAGAATTTATGAACAAAATGTTTGTGGCTTAAAAGGTGTCGAGATCTCTAACTCAAAGTTAGAGTTGTGTTGCAATAGCCATGAAGGAAAGTAAAAATTTTGCTACTCTCAAATTTGGTCACTTAGTTGGATCTCTTACGTTTCATGAAGAAAAAAATAGAATAGTTTGGAAAAAGTGATATAAATATTTTTCCTCAATTTGGTAAATCATAAATAATCAATGTGCCAATAGTGAAATTGAGCAAGGACGCGATAAAAACATGAAGTCTTAATTATTCAAGAGGAAATAAAGCCATCAGGTGTGGTAATCCAAGAGGAAGAGGTAGAGGTAGATTATAAAATAGAAAATTTATGTGTTTTCATTGTGAGATGGATGATTAGTTTGAAAGGAATATAGACTAAAAGTATTTAATAAGAAAAAAAATATCAATTATGCTCATTCAAATGAGGGTTGTCTAAAGCAAGTATTTATATCTTAAGGACAAGATAAAAATGGTTCTAATGACATTTGCTACTTAGATTTATGGCGTTATCATCACATATCAAGAAATAATGAGCATTTTTCTATAATGGATGAAAATTTTAAATCCAAGATCAAACCTGGTGATGAAGAATCCTTGGAGGTTGATGTAAAAAGAGTTATGGAAGTACATACTAGAGAAGGTATGAAAATTTTAAAGGATATTTTTTACATTTCCTAGTTAAACTATAATTTTTTAAGTGTTGGACAATTGTGTAAAAAAAATTACAAAGTGGTGTTTGGAAATAAGCAATTTACAACTTATGATAAAAATAAAAATAAAATATGATACTTATAATTGTACCAATATCAAAAAATTAGGGCATTACAATCTATGTTTAGAGAACATAGCCACCATCTTACCAATGGGGAATATAAAGACAAAAGTTACTTATGACATTTCAAGTATAGAATTAGCTTATAGTTTTCCTAAAATTCAAGATCACATGGATGTTTTTGAAGGATGTGTTAAAGAAAAATATGCAAGAGAGAAGTTTCAATAATAAAATACATGGAGGATTCATTATGCACTTCGACTAGTTCATTTTAACATTTATTTTCCTATGATATTTTTTTTGGGTAGATCAATATGTTTCATTAATTTTTATTTATGATTATTCATTAAATTGTTGGATTTATTTTTTTGAATACCAAAGATGAATCTCTTGATACATTCAAGAAGTTAAAATCCTTCATAAGAGATGAAGGTGGTTTTAAAATAGAGTGTTTAAGAATTGATCATGGAGGATAATTTTTGTTTGAAATCTTATGAATTTTTATAATATGAATGAAATAATAAGATAACTCACTACTACATACACATTTGAACAAAATTATGTAGTTGAAATAAATTACTCTAGATTCATGGAAATGGAAACGATCATGCTACAAAATAGGGGATCGAACAAATATTTTTATGTTAATGTAGTTAATATAATAGTGTATATTTTAAATTGAAGTACCACTAGTGCACTTGACATGATGACTCCTTATGACACCTAGTATGTGAAGAATCATAATATTAATCCTTTCAATTTTTTTGGCTATTTAGCTTATGCTTGAATACCTAATTAAAAGACACAAAAAATAGATCCAAAAAGTGAATCATACATTTTTTACAAGTACAATGAACAAAGTAAAGCCTATAGGTTATATTAAATCCTTTTAGGTTAATGATATTATTGTGTCAAGAGATAAATTTTGTGATGAAAGGGGGATTTAAGGTAACCTAAATGGCCATGTTGTGATGTTAAATCTATTTTTGATTGTGGTATTTGTTGGTGATTTTTCTAGCAGAACCTCACAATTCTCTAAAGAAATGCCAACTTTTATAGTGAACAAACTACAACGTTAGTGGCCAACACAAAGAGCTCTCAAGATTTTGTGATCCTTACTCCTTCACTTGAGGCTTTGTGAAACCTAGGAGGGTGATCCCAAATATGTCTTCGTGAAGTGTATTCAATTAATAACATATTTATACACATATTGATTCCTATTTACTGCAAATAAAACCCATCTCATTGAAGATTTGACAAATCCTTTAAGTGAATGACTACTTACTTTCTACAAATCAAAGATATTCCCAACCCACGGAATTCTTGAAAAAATATTTTAAATGAACATTTTTCTTATTCTAAGTTCATGGCCAGGTGTGCTATTTGCTTATTTTAATGCAATATTTTCTAACAAACTGACGATTGTCTCATCAACTAGAGCAACAAAGTCAAATATGTAAGAATTTGTAATATATGAACTACTCAATTTAGAGATAGGTGGACTATTTTCATACTAATTTTCATTTATGAAAACTCACAATTCCTACAAATTACTCACTCCTTACAAAGTCTATACCCTCTTCAAGCATTTTAATCAACTCTTTGAGTTAAAGCTGAAAACAAAATCATACATTTAGATGGAACAATTTGAAGATAAATTATAACACCATTAGTATTGTCATTCATAACTTGTGAGAAATATACATAGGAGAGTATTTGTTTCCAGACTAAGATTTGTCTCGATATTAGTAGTTTCTATAGAACTGATTCAAGACTCTTACATACAAGATTTCATACCCAAGACAATCTACTAGCCTATTTATCCATATTCTATTCAAAATTCATTTCTTGAGCTTAGCATTCACCTAGAACCCTATTGAGACTTAGAAATCTGGCATCCTATAATGAGCCCTAAAATCCCTTTTATAGAACAAGGGAGCAACAAAAATAAAGCTCAATTATATTTACATTTCAATTAATTTCAAGATCATTTGCACTAGAATTTGAGACGTCCTTAGTTAGTTGCATGCAATCATTGCAGAAAATGAAAGAGTAAAAGACCACATTCCATATCCCTTGCATGAGGACATGCCAGCTCCTCAAAAGGTAGAGTCTGTTGCAGCAATGTTGAATCCCTCTCCTTACATGCCACCAACACTAGGAAGTCTGACACTTTTCCTATACACCAGCCTGAAAAATATCCACATCAGTGCTAGAAAAAAGAAATCACATGAATGTTGAATAGGACAATCCTGAAAAAAGGGCCATGGTGTCATCAAAAAAAAAAATTGGGGAAGAGTCATCACTCTGAGTCATCATCCTTAGAGGATACTAGCCCACACCTTGCTCATGGTGGAATGAAAGGAACCATCACAACCTCCTCATTAGAAACATTAGATGGTACTAGGGAGAGGGGATAATAATCACCCTTTAGGTCAATGTCACCCTCACTATCTGAAGGGCTATCAAAAAACTCACTAGGAGATTTAAGTCCTCCTAGATAAGACTTAAGATATTTGCACTTTTTCTTTGCCTTCTTTTCATATTCCACGAGATTTTTCCCTTTGAACTTGACCAGTTCTTTTGAAACAGGTCAACTCCTTAGTTGGTAGTTACTCTTGACACCATACTTCTTAAATTTCCTGTGTCCCCTTTTATTCTTTGGTGTATTAGGAGATCCCTATGTATATCAACCTCATTCTCAAGGGAATTCTTCTCAGAATCGAGAAAACTCAATCTCCTAGACCTTCAGACTAGCCTAACAGACTCTTTGGACTTACTCATCCTCTCAGTGATAAGAACCAGGAGACACCTACTAATTTTTTTATCAGACTCAAACTCAATTGTTAGTTTCTGAATGCAATTTTTGAATGAGAAATATGGCTATCGGTCCTTCTTATAATGAGCCATGCAAGTGTGCCAGCCATTAATTCTTTAAAGAAAGCTTGTGTGCGCGAGCTAACAACATTTTGCTTTGATGATTTTAATATTAACTGTTGATCACGTTTCAAAAGATAAATCAATGGGTAGATTACTATGCAACCACTTATAATTAAGTTTTAATCGTGCTTTTAACACTCCTTTAAATCAAAAAAACCCAGAGTAGATAAACATCTACTCTATACATATCATCAATTAAAACTATTCGGGCTATAATTACCTACTTACTAGTAGGAATTATTTGACTAGTATTTCTTCTTATCAAAAGAATGGGGATTAATCCTGATCTAATCTCAAAATATTAGTTTGTACATTGTCATGCTTTGTTTTCACCTTCTCCATAAGTATCAATAGCTGTTAGGACTGATGGTCAGAATATCAAGCATGTGCCTCAAAGAACAAAGTTGAAAATACATTCGTTTAGAAATAGTATCCTCTCAGCCAAATTTAGAGGTATTCTAACTTTATTAGAGCCAACCAGAGTCTTTTAGAAAGTCAACATGGCACTTGCTTGCTTGCCTGTTGGAAGATACAAGACATGGGCGAGGCCCTCATGGGATGGCGAGGAGTGGTTAGAATTGGGCTACATCACCTGCCATCGACCATGGATTTCATCCCTTAGGGAAAAAACCTTTGTCTTCAAAGTTTAGCAAGTCCCACAAAAATAACAGGTGTCACTCTGCCCGCCAACCTGTGTGACTGCCTTTCCTTACTATTGTGGATGAGTGGGTGCACAAGGAATGACTCTGATGAGAACATGTGTCATGACGTCCAAAATTGATTATCCCTTAAACAAATCCATTGCCCTCTGGAGATTGGACCCACAAAGCATACCAGACACGTGGTCGAAGCCTATCGTGACGTGTGAATAAAATAAGAAGAAACAAACCAACATGAGCATATGGGGAATGACTAGGATTAATTCCCATGATTGGATGGCCAAATTGAATTTCCAATTCTACACATGCTGCAAAAATTAATCATAAAATGGGTCCATCTATATGAAAATGAGATATTGACCCATAAGAAGAAAGGCTAAGGATTTAAGTCCTTAAAATCAAGACTTCGATCATAGGAAAATTTAACGCTTAAAAGGACTAAGCAAACCAATGAACCTAAACACAAGGGGCCAGTGAATACACAACTTTAATGGCATGAGTGGAAAATTAAGTGACTAGAAACCTTTAACACCAGATCAATGCAATTTTAAAATGATCAAGGGTTTTTTGATTCATAGGACAATTTTGGGAAGTTTAATGAATATAAAACCCTATCATAGTGATGAGAATATGACCTAAAATCATAAACAAGGGACCAAGCAGGACTTTGCACAATTTTTAGGGTGGAACCAAGAAATTTTCTAAGGGGTTCCATTAGTGGCTCTTGTTGGGGACACATGCCTTTCATAGGCATGGTGAGATCCTAGAATCATGGGTGAAGTAGACCCGATAAAAAGGAAAAAAAGAAATAAAAAGAAACACAATATTTACAAAATCTTCCACAGGCCAAAAGACCTAAAAAAGGAGATCCAATCTCTACTCCATCTGAAACCTTCTTCTAAGTTGCAAATTTTAATATGCACCCTTCAATCTGACCATGCTTCATTTCCACATTGGTGACACTTGGTCACTAAAACCTAGGGCCAATTATTGCCCCTGTCAAAAACCAACCTATTAATAGAACTGATGTCCTTCCACCCACATTTTCCTTTGCAATACCACTGTAGCAAGCATAGCCTTCTCCCTATCAGTAGAAAAATATGGACACCTTTAGGGTCTACCTGATTACAAACAATGTTGCTAGCATTTTTCTTAATTTTTTTGAGTATATTACTGCTAGTGTAATCCTGGTCATTTTGTAAATTGTATTATTAGGCACAAACTAAAAAATTATTATCATCACATGACTTATCTCCATATTGAAAATAACACTCCTTGATGTGCATTTTATTGTCATGTTCCATCATAATACCTTCCAACTGAATTGGAAACTGAAATTATTTATACTTCCCCAAGTAGTTGGTATCATGATACTCATGTTGGACTAACTACCAGCATATCCCTTTGGGTTCGTGACATGGTTTAACTGCCTCCTGTAGATCTTAACTGACGCTTGTATCGGGCATTGATAGGTCGATCTTTTGGTGCAACGACAAGGCCAACAATTGATATTAGAGTCAGTCACGGGTTCGAACCCCTCAGGTGACGCTGAGGGGGGTATTGTTGGACTAACTGCCAACATCTCCCTTTGGGTTCGCACCATGGCTTAACTACCTCTCGTGGATCTTAATTGATGCCTATATCATGCATTGACATGTCGATCTTTCCATGCAATGACAAGGGTCAAAAATCAACGTTATTTGCAACATTTGTAATAAATGTGAAAAATTCATAGGAATTTCCCTTAAGGAGCTCAGTAATGTGTTTGTTTTTTTGCTCAAAGCCATATTCTAATCATGTTTCAGATGTATCATCAAAATCTTAATAAAAAAGTGGATTTTCTCTACACCAATAAGGGTCATCAGTTCTTATTTCTTGTCAAGATGGAGGCTCATCAAACAATAGATTTTCCATCACATTCATTATTGACATAAGAGTCTAATACTCCTCAGCATGAAGGTCCAAATATTTTAAGCCATCATTACACTCAAAGTCACTGTAATCACTAGAAGAGCACACATATAGATTTTCAACTCCATTCACCTCATTAATAGTTAACATTTCTGACTCATATTTTGAAAACTCTTCACATGAAGAAAGTTGTTATTTTTCAAGCAAACATGTGTTCCCATCATTATCAACATATTTATCATTTGCAATACAAGGTTCCGTCTATACATCATGAGGGTAATCATGATCAGCATAGGAATGATCATACTCAATGTCATCATCATTACTACATCAAGAGGAATCATCAATATTGCAACTATGTTCAAAATTTTCAAATTGATTGCACAGTGTTATGTCTTCCATAGGAAAGTGTTGGAATCTTCAAAATAATTGAAACCACACATTTCACTACTTCATTATGGTGTACATATTCAACCTTTTCTCTACTCCCTTCTTCTTCGAGTGATATCTCACTACTTGACTCATATGGAGCAGCATAGTCATTATCATTGCAAGTTGAGAACATAATATCCTTTTTATGATCATCTCTAACCTTTTCAAAATGCATTGTGACACTTGGTCAAGCCTTACAGGCTTCAACTCCTTTGGTAGAGCACTCAAATCTGGTTCATAAGATTCATAAAATAAATCAATGCATTTTGAATTTTTTCAAGTTTGTGACACTCAGTAATTGCAGCCAAAGTATCCATAAATCTTACATAGAGATCATGTGATGATTCTCCTTTTTATTTCCTTATGCAAGAGAGAGGGCCTGAATAGAGATCGTATGGTCACAAATACATGCAAATTCTTGAAAATTTGTTTGGGGCTCTATGTGATCAACATTATGGAATGATGTATAAGCTGAAATAATAGGAGTGTAAGTGTTTTTAACATTCATTTTCGTTTTCTTCCTTACACCTTTCATCAACATTTGGTGTCTCAAGGCAGAAAAAACTTGTATTGAAATGACCTTTCTACATTCCATATTTCTAGTTGTTTTCAATGTTCATGGCTATCTCATAGGCCTGATGCAAAGTAGCAAGTTCCTTATATCACAATAGATAGCTCATCTTATTGTAAAAAAGCTCCCAAATAAACAACCAAACATACTACATCACTTAGTTTCAAGAACTTAGGAATATTCCTCAATATTTTAGCAAATCTCAGGTTAAAAGATGGAACTAGCTCATCCTCTTCTTTTTGAATGCTCATAAATTTATTGAGCACAAAACTTGTATTGATTCTTTTGCCAAACTACTCCATGAACACTACTTTGAACTCTACCCAAGAATAGCTGGAGCATGCTAGTAAATCTGAGAACCAATCTCTTGCATATCCTTTAGAGACTAAAAAACTAAGATCATGATCTACCTCATAGTCATCCATTAAATTATTGAGTTGTTGTAGATGCTTATTAGCTGATTCAAACTTCTCATCACTGAACTTTGGTAAGTGTTCCTTGATTTTAGATGGTATGACATTTGGGAAACCACAAATACCATCAAAATTTATAGCCATGTACCTTTCAATAGAGAACTTTCTTTAATTACATGATAGGGGCTGCACATTAGGGTGCATAGGTTGATGATACATTTTCTTATACCCTTACAAGCTTTTTCCTATCAAATTTTCAATTACATAGGGTACTTCAAATTTGTTTTAAAACATGACCTTAAGCTTTTACAAAGAAATTTCTTATTTCAACTTTCTTAAGACCTTCTAAATGAGTTTCTTCGAAAATATTGCATACTTCACTTCATAATAGAGGTTACAAGATAGTAATATACAAGTATGCAAGCCTATACTACTATTCCCTTTCTTAGTGCTATTTCACCTAATAGGGAACACAAATTTTTAAGACTTTCAAATTTGGTTTCCATATACAGATTTATCTTTCTTCAAAACCAAATACTAAACAATACCTAGATACATTACAGTAATGGATTCTTCTTCTTGACTGGAAATATTTGTAGATATGAGACTTCTTCACGTCTTCATTAGGTTCTTTAGATAGAGTCACCACCTCTCTTCACAAAGGATTGAAATTTAAGCAATATGAATCTCCTTCAAAATAAATTTCCTTCTTGGTCTTTTCCCACAATAGATTCATAAGTAAACTCTTTGAAATTATTGCAACAAAATCACTTCCAGATCTAAAAAAATCTCAATATCTGAACCAGATGTTTAGATTCACCAAATTCTTGACTCTATGATATCAGAGTCTACAACTAGAGATTAAAATTTCTCCCCAGCAGAGTCGCCATTTCTATTGGTGTTTTTTCTAGTAGAACCCCACAATTCTCTAAAGAGTTACCAACTCTTATAGTGAAGAAACTACAACGTTAGTGGCCAACACAACGAGCTTAAGATTTTGTGATCCTTACTCCTTCACTTCAGGCTCTTTGAAACCTAGGAGGGTGATCCCAAATATGTCTTCGTGAAGTTTATTCAGTTAATAACATATTTATACACAGATTGATTCCTATTTAATACAAATAAAACCCATCTCACTAAAGATTTGGTAGATCCTTTAAGTGAATAACTACTTGCTTGCTACGAATCAAAGATATTCCTAACCCACAAAATTCTTCAAAAAATATTGTTGTTATTTTAAGTTCATGGCCAGGTGTGTTATTTGCTTATTTTTATGCAAGAGTTTTTTAGAAACTGATGATTGTCTCATCAACTAGAGCAACAAAGACAAATATGTAAGAATTTGTATTATAAGAACTACTCAATTTAGAGATAGGTGGACTATTTCATACTACTTTTCATTTATGAAAACTCACAATGCCTAAAAAATACTCACTCCTTACAAATCCTAAGAAATTCCTTACAAAGTCTATATCCTGTTCAAGCATTTTAATCAACTCTTTGAGTTAAAGCTGAAAAAAAAATTATACATTCAAATGGAACAATTTGAAGATAAATTATAACACAATTAGTATTGTCATTCATAACTTGTGAGAAATATACATAGGAGAGTATTTGTTTCAATATCAATAGTTTCTATAGAACTGATTTAAGACTATTACATACAAGATTTCATACCCAAGACAATATATTGGCCTATTTATCCATATTCTATTAAAAATTCATTGCTTGAGCTTAGCATTCACCTACAACCCTATTGAGACTTAAAAATATGCCCCCCCTGTAATGAGCCCTAAAATCACTTTTATAGAATAAGGAACCGACAAGCATCAGAATCAATTCCATTTACATTTCACTTCATTTCAAGATCATTTGCACCAGAATTTGAGACATCCTCAGTTAGTTACATGCAATCATTGCAAAAAATGGAAGAGTAAAAGACCACATTCCACATCCCTTGCATGAGGACATGCCAGCTCCTCAAAAGGAAGAGTTTGTTGCAACAACGTTGAATCCTTTTCCTTGTTGACCAAATAAGATTCTCCACTCTCAAACCCAACAAAAAACATGCATGCATCCTAATGGAAACTTATATGCCACCAATACTAGGAAGTCTAGCACTTCTCCTATACACCAACCCAAAAAAATTCCACATTTGTGCTAGAAACAAGAAATCACATGAAAGTTGAATAGGACAATCTTGAAAAAGGGCCATGGTGTCATACAAAAAAAGGGGGTAGAGTCATTAGCCTTAGAGCATACTAGCTCACACCTTTCTCGTGGTGGAACTGTCACCACCTCCTTGTCAAAAAACATCAAATGGTACCAGTGAGAGGGGATAATAATCACCCTCTGGGTCAATTTCAGCCTCATTGTTTGAAGGGATTTTAGAAACCTCAATAGGAGAATTAAGTCCTCCTAGATAAGCCTTATGATACTTGAACTTTTTCTTTGCCTTCTTTTCATATTCCACCAACTTTTTCCCTTTGAACTTGACCTGTTCTTTTGAAATAGTTTGGCTCCTCAGGCGGTAGTTACTCCTGATACCATAATTGTTAAATTTCCTATGTCCCCTTCTATTCTTTGGTGTATCAAGAGCTCCCCATGTAACAACCTCATTCTCAACGATATTCTTCTTAGACTCGAGCAAACTCAATCTCCTAGACCTTTCGACCAGCCTAACAGACTCTTCGGACTTACTCATCCTATCAGTGATAAGAACTAGAAGAAACCTACTGATTCTTCTCTCAGACTCAGACTCAATTGGTAGTTTCTGAATACAATTTCTAAATGAGTAATAATGGCTATTGGTCCTTCTTATAAGGAGCCTTGCAAGTGTTTCAGCCATTAATTCTTGAAAGAAATATTGTGCGTGGGATTTGACAATAGTCTACTTTGATCCTTTTAATCTTAACCATTGATCACATTTTAAAAGATAAATCAATGGGTAGATTATTGTGCAACCACTTATAGTTAAGTTTTAATTATGTTTTTAATGCTCCTTGAAATAAGAAAAACCCATAGTAGATAAACATCTACTTTGTACATAGAATCAATTAAAACTATTCGAGCTATAATTACCCATTTACCTGTAGGAATTATTTCACTTGTATATCTTCTTATCAAAACAGTGGGGATTGATCTTGATCTAATCTCAAAATATTGGTTTGTACATTTCCATGCTTGTTTTCACCTTCTCCACATCTATCAATAGCTGTTAGGACTAACGACGAAAATCTCAAGCATGCTCTTTAAAGAACAAATTTGAAAATAGCACCATTTAGAAATAGTATCTTCTTGGCCAAATTTAGAAGTATTCTAACTTTATTAGAGCCCATTAGAGGCATTTAGAAAGTCCACATGACACTTGCCCGCTAGCCCATTGGAAGATAGAGGACATGGGCAAGGCCCTCACGGGATGGCGAGGAGTGGACAGGATTGGGATATGTCACGTTCCACCAACCATCAATTTCATCCCTTACGAAACAAACCTTCATCTTCAAAGTTTAGTGGGTCCCACAAAAATGATAGGTGTCACTCCACCCACAAACCTGTGTGACTACCTATCCTTACTATTGTGGATGGACATGTGTGCGGGGAATGGCTTTGATGAGAACACATGTTGTGAGGTTTACATTGATTATCCCTCAGACAACATCCACTACCTTGTGGAGACCAGGCCAACCAACATACCAGACACGTGGTTGAAGCTCACCAGTCCGTATGAATAAAATAAGAAGAAACAAACCAGCATGGGTATACGAGGAATGACTGAGATTAATTCCCACGATTAGACAACCAGCATGAAGTTTCATTTATGCATATGCCACAAAATTTAATCATAAATGGGGGCCATCTCTAGGAAAATGAGATATTGACGTATAAGAACAAAGACTAAGGATGTAAGTAATTAAAATGAAGACTTTGATCATAGGAAAATTTGGCGCTTAAAAGGACCAAGTAGACCGATGAACCTAAACACAAGGGGCCAATGAATACATGACTTTAATGGCATAAGTAGCAACTTAAGTGACCAAAAACTGCGAATACTAGATCAATTCAATTTTAAAACGGTCAAGGGTTTTTTGATTCATAGGCCAATTTTGGGAAGTTTTATGAGTATAAAACCCTATCATAGTGATGAGAATATGACCTAAAATCATAAACGAGGGCCCAAGCCAGAATTTGCATAATTTTTAGGGTGGAACCAAGAATTTTTTGGATGGGTTCCATCAGTATTAATGATGATATTAATATGAGGAGTCTAATAATATTTTAATTTTTGTACTAGAAGTTTTCCAAGTTTCCCCTCTTCTAATTCTACTGCAAGTCTAGATTGAATTCCAAATCATACAAGAACTCGATAAGAAGCTTATGTGACATTTATTATAGGTGTAAAAGTCAAGCACATCAAGAGAATTAGAGAGGTGAGTGTTGAACTTTATTTTCCTTCACAAGATGATTTCTAACCATCACATTTTTAGGATACATGTATTAGTAGAAGAGGAAGTTTATGTCTAGCAACTATAGAGTTTTGAAGCTCAAGGTGGGGAATATCAATTCTATAAATTGAATATGGATTTTGGCATCAATAAAGCACTAAGAGAATGGTATGTGAAGATTGGTATATAGTTTTAGCAAAATGACTTCAAGAGAAGTAAGAGTGAGCCTATAATATCCTCAAGCCCAAAGGTAATGATATTCTTATTGAAAAAAATTATTTTCATAATTTTTTGTATCAATACAATATTTCTAAATGAAGGATGAATTAGAAATTAATCAAATGAATGAATTTAAAATTATAATTTAGGCATGATATATAATACTTTTTAGGAATGGAGGCTCATCAGAGTGAGGAATGGATTTTTATTTGTTAGAAAAAGTATCCAAAATATATGTTGATTAAATTTGTTATAGCTGATTGTATACCAACCTCTAGTCTAACTAATTATGGAGTTGTTTTATGTAGAGAAGATGGTTTTATAAGAGTTGACAAGATAAATTATTGATGTATTGTAAGAATTTTGATATTTCTAACTCATGCAAGACCAAATAGTCCTTATTTAGTTTATATTATTTTAAGCTGTATGATTGAGCCATCTAAAGTTCAAATGAAGGTAGCTAAGAGGATGTTGAGGTATGTGAAAGGTACTAAGAATTTAGGTATTCATTATTATGCTTCTAATACTTTTGAAATTTTTGGATGAATTGATTATTATTGGGAAGGTTATTATGGTGACTATAATTCCATATTGGGTAATTATTTATCACTTGGTTTGGATTTGGCTACATTGAGATTAAAAATATTTAGTTTCTCTTTCACCAACAAAATTAGAGTATATTGTAGTCCCTTTTGTAAGTACACAATAATTCTAGATTCAAATAGTTTAAGAAGAAATTGAAGAAAAGTGAGATCAACATAAATTATTATTATTTTAAAAAATGAGTTCAGTTAAGTTTGTTAAGGATCATGTTCATCATAGTAGGAAAGATCATCTCTATTTGAGAAATAATTTTATTTAATATTTTCTTTAGAAGAAATATGTATAATTGAGATATATAAAGACTTGAGAACAACTTGTAGATATTTGATGTAGGTTCATCCGTAAGGTAAGTGAGTCATTTTATTTTGATGGATTTTTTTTTTTTATTGTTTTATTTTTGCAAGTTATTAGGGGTCCCATTGGAGACTAACACATTTGACTACAATTGATCATATGGTCCCACACTTTGGAGGTGTAGTATCAAAAATTACATACCCTTGAAATTTCACCTATACATTTCAATCCACTGTAGTGTCCACTCCCTTAGTACATTTGTAGGCTCATTTTAGACCTTCCATCAGCCTTTTCCCCCTCAATATTCTCAAGACTCTTTTTCAACAACTATCTTCTTGTGTCAGGTTTTATGTTAAACCTTGTGTTTTCCTTATTCCCACCTTTTTGAGCATGATTTGCCTAGACACCAGTGTGTCACATAGAAGTTTGCATGCTGCACTAGCATCCCATGACATTCCAATATTCAAATAGTCATTTCTAGGATGTTTTGTAGTTTTCACCTAGCTTGGTCACTGGAAAAGGCTTGGGAACCTTCTTTTCCCTCCTCTTCTCTCTTTTATATCTATTTTTTCAATTCTATTGATCTTTATTGGTATTTCTCTCTCATTCTCTCTTCTCTTCCTCTTTCTGTCAAGCTTGCATAACTCTCTACAACTTGCTACAGTGGCCTCAAGCTATTACAACACTCTTTACAACTCCCTTAGCTCTCTCAACTTTCTATTTCTTCTCTTCCCTCTCTAGCTTTATCAATCCTTGTAGGTTATCTATTTATCTTATCTTTGAGCATCTTAGGAGTTATTACATCCCTTTTCTATACATTTTATTACCTTGTCTATTTATCTTTCCATCTATCTATCTAACTGGCTATATGTGGAGGTGGAAACACTGAAACAAGGGTTTGACTAAGGCAAACCCTTAAACAACCCCAACATTTTATCTTTATCTTATGTGTGCATGTCTTCAAGACATTTTTCTCTAGAGGATTCATTACTTGGGTTGTTGTGAGAATTTTGTTTCTCCTCCTTAGTTTTAGATCATCTACATTCTATTTAGTCTATATTTCATTTAGTTTATATTCCTTTAGCTTGTGTTATACTTTGGTACTTTCCTATATTTCAAGAGTTCTCATATATCAAAATAAAATTAGTTATTTTATTTTTTTCTATGATAGTCTCAGGCTTTGGTCCTTACGAGACACCAGTGCACTGCACTATTGTCCTTGGATTGCATTATCATCCTTGGTTGAGAGCTAGTTGGTCCATCCAAAAAACCTTCGTGACATACTCTTTCCATTTCTAGAAATCTCACCATTTTATTATATCACCTGAGCTATGTTCCTTGAGGTAGTTGAGCACCATTTTCTCCTTGAAGACTATACTTGTCCTCAAACTTAAGGGTAGCAAATTTCCTCCTTTATAAGAGGTTATTAGAGTAGGATAGGAGGCATGTTTCTCTCAAATATTTGAATATAAGGTTCACTGCAAAGGCATATGGAGGTATCAAAGATATGAATAGGTGAGTGGTTTACATGATGGATACCTATATTAAATCTTAGGATTTTGATCAAAACATTTGGGTATGTGCACTAGTAAAGGAGTTTAAATGGAGATAAATTAGGTGTAGGATATTTTATGGTGATAAAAACATGATTATTAATTCCTACACTATCACATATAGTATGGATCTAGGGTGTGGTAGAATGCATGTTTCATGTGGCATAGAGTTATGTGCCACCTTGGAACTGATAAAAATATTTTAGGAAACTTGTGGGTGTTATACATACATGACTAAATATTGTTGCTATGGTAAGAACAATGATAGAATAAAAGGTAGAAAATATAAGATTATGGAGAAGGAAATAATGAGGTATAAAATATAGTAGAGATGAATACTTAGTGAAGAAAGGAGGAGTAAGTGAGTATTTTAGCATAGATACAAGAAAGTGCAAAAATAGTATTAGAGGATCTAAACATAAAGACATTATTATGGAGAATAAGAGAAGTGTGGAAGTTATGCATATAGACTAGATAGGAGAACTAGAACAAGGAAAAGTATTGGAAAATGACCATGTTGTGAATGAGGAACTTGTTTGAATCACTTAGTGATGGGATTGCAAAATAATTACATTTTGTAATCCCTCTCATAGGGTGTAGATCTATTCTAGTAGTTTCTATTTTTTTATCATTAATACCTTAATTGAGGTAGATCTATAATCTACTATTATTATGATATAATGGCCTATTATAGTAAGATATAACATCATAATATTAAATAAATAAATATATCATATTGTGACTACCAAGAAGATGAAAAATTGGTTTGTATGTTTAAGGATGCATGGTTAGATGATCCTCTCCCTAGGCTCTAATCTATGATAGTATCAAGTGGTATTAGAGACTATTTTATCCAAGAAAGCATATAAATTTTGTGAAGAAAGAGCTATGGGGTGGTTACAACCTTGTGGCCCAACCACTGACCTAATGCATCTTGTAAATACTATCTATATAGATCATCAACCATTGAGACGGTCTAATTAGTTTTGAAAGTATAGTCAAACCTATCAAAGAAGAAGCTTGTAAATACGAATCAAATAGATCACCAAACATTGAGGCAATTATAAATATTTCTAAGAATATTTCCAAACTTATCAAGTCAATGTGAATCTAGACCACCTCATGTTAGATAATGAGAATGGATGCCTCCGTCGGATGAGAGGAGAACTTTTCAATTAAACACAATAATTGGATGTACGTGCATCTAGAAGGTAATGAATTCATTTTTATGGAGAATATTATTTATTAATATGTTGTTGCAAGTTACTAAGGGTCACATTATAGACTGTTGTATTTCATCATAGCTAGTTGTATGTTGCCACTGTTTGGAGGTTATACAAAGTAGGGTAGGAGGCATGTTATATAAAAAATATTGAAGATTTAGTTAACCTAAAAAGTGTATGTAGGTCTTGGATATATGATTAGGTGAGTGGTTTTACATGATGGATACCTATGCTAAAGTCTAGGCATTTGATCTACAAATCTAGGGAAGTGTGATAGAAAGGGAATTTTTTTGGAGATAAACTAAGTCTAGGAGATCCTATGGTGATAAATCAATGATAAATCTTCTTTCCTACACTACCATATATTATTTTGGGCCAAGGTGTGGCTTCCATAATATTTAATGTGTCATGGAGTTATGCACCACATTGTAACTAGTAGATTATTTGAGAAGCTTGTGGAAGCTAGATAAGGATGACTAAAGATTACTTCAAGAATAAGTAAAAGGATATAATAAAAGGGAGAAAGAAGAAGACAACAATAAGGTAGTTAAGATTTCTGAGATAAATTAGTGAAGAAGGTAGGAGGAATCAAGGAGTTTAAAATAAATATGGGAGTATGTGAAGAGGATTAGAGGAGTAGTACAACCCAAAGACATAAGTATGGAGAATAAGAGTGGAAGCAAATCATCCGAACTAGGTAGGAGAACTAGAACAAAGATGATTCTTGTAAAATTATCATGTTCTAAATGAGTTTATTGTGGGAATTTTTTGGGGTTGGGTTTGTGAAATTCTTGCATTCTACAATCCCTATGGTACAATAGAGATATGTTCTCATAGTATCTTTTCATGAGGATTAATCCCTCGATATAGGAAAATATTTAATCTATTATAATTTGATATAATGGAATTTTGTCTAGTGGAATGTAATTTTGATAGTTTTAAATCTTTTTTTTTTTCTGTATACCTTATCCTTTGATCATAGGAAATATATTTAATCTATTATAATTTTGATATAATGACATGTTGTGCTAGGATGTAATTTTGAAAATTTGAAAGCTGAAAAATTATTTTGTTTAGCTATTTATGAGGATTAATCCCTTGATATAGTTTTCATGATTTGATATTCCTTTCCCTAATCCCTTCATCTATGTCTGCATCAAGTGGTATCAGAGTGAGTTTTCAATCAAAGGTATCCTATAAGTGTTTGTGACGACAACCCCAAAGAAATCCAAAAAAAAAGCACTATTTTTTTTTCAACATTACAATCATGATATCATGTTAACTTACTACCACTATAAAAAATAAAAAATAATTTACAACAAGAGTATTTACCATTTATGCATACAACCAATTAAACCTTAATTCCAGTCATTAGAATATAAAATTCAAGAAGTAAACCCAAATTGACAATACCTGAAACTTACTATAATTTCTCTACAAGGTCATGTGGAATCCATTTCTTCTACCTTCCTTAGTTTAGTTTAGGGGTGCAATACGATCCCTCCATGTGGATTTAATCCCTATCCACTACTAGAAGTAGATTTTATGGTCTAGGATGAGAGAGTTGGCAACTAAACCAACTTTTTGCATGCAAGGTCAACACCCTAATGACCATCCAGTCATGGTGTTCCAGCCTTGACAAATTAAGATACCCAACCCTTTATGGCTATACCACATCAAAGATACAAGGTATGTATAGTTTTCTTCCTACTTAAGCCTCATTAGGAATTATTTTCCTATAGTCCAATAGACAACTAAGCAAGAAAAGTTGTCCCTTGTCTGCATGATCTTGGTGGATCTATCCCACTATTCAATGGTAGAACTAATAGTTCGCCAACATACTATGCTCCTTGGCTCTTCTCAATCTCGAGTATGGATGAGATTATCTCTAAGCGGGCGATAGGATTTTCCATTGGTGATCACCTAGGATGGATATAAATAGCCTATGTGTCAGAGAATTACCACCTCAACCTATGCCCTCATAGGGTCTTACTCCATCTATTTCCATAAAATTTAGCGCCTACACCTAGCTTAGCACTATAACTAGAAAGAGGTTCGTAACTTAGATTAAGTAGATTCTAACATAGCCACCTCAAGGTTCAACTACCCATTTTAGTGTTGGGATACATGCAAGGTTCCAAAATTCATTCATTATGAATTGTATGGTTGTTACTCAACCAAAGGGAGGTAGAAATTCCCTCCAAAATTAAGCCATTAAGGTAGTCAATATGCTACCCATTTAGTGATGGTTTCTACTACCATTTTCCTTGGTTCTAAAATATGTTGTAGTTGTTTTATGTTTAATTTCAGCCATGAATGAACTCCAAAAGATGCATATAAATGAAGCATTACTCACTTATAAACTCCTTCTAATTGAAATTGGGAATAACTAGCCCTTCTCCATTAGTACCCTATGATCCCTATGGCCTCCCAACCCAGAAAGGTATATATATATATATATATATTTGCAAGGTGTAAATTCATACATGTTATATTCCTCATTTTGGGATAATATTTATCAATTTCATTAATATCAACTCTCTTAGTAGCTAAAACCTCATTACATATATTATAACATTTGCATGAACTTTATCTCCTCATTTCTAAATTTCTTAGTCTTGTTTATTCCTTACTATAGATTACACTAAGCTGTATCAATTTGACATATAAGTCATTATATCCTATTCCATTAGATACTTGACCATTTATTCAAATAGATCAACAACACATGGTAGACTGACATTGGTATTAGTAATATTTTTTTGTTGTTATGTTTTTGATAGAGGAAAATACAGGTTTTATAGGGACCCAAAACCACAAAGTTTTCAAGCCATAATAAAATAAACCATCAGAGTACCCAAAGACAAGAAGGCAGCGAGACAACACAAAGAAAAAATGGACAAAAACCACCAACCAAAAGCTAGCAAAAATTCAGCAAGAAGCTAGCAACAAAAAACACAACCTAAAATAACCAAGAGACTTTAAAGTCTCAACTAATTTAGCTTGCAGGTTGCACATTTCTTGGGTCACCTTCTTCATGTCCTGAGTCTCCAGAGGTGAAGAATCCACTTTTCTCTTCAAGTTGGCTCTTTTTCTCTTCGAAGGGCCAAGATCCTCCTACTTAATTTTATTCTTATCAACTTCAAGATCCACAATCAACGATCCCTGCTGGGTGTTTTCCATTTTCTCCACCAAAGTGCTCAAGATAGTGGCGTTATATTTGAAACTTCTGTGGTTATGCTCAATGATGGTTTTTATAGTATCCATGATCTTACAAATTTCCTTTTCCAGGTACTTGACCTTGTTCTCATTGTCCTTCTTCAAATTGTCTGTGAGTTCAACCACTCTATGAATGCATTCAACCATTGTCATCTTCTCTTCCACAGATGATAAGACCTCAACAAAATTTTGAGAAGCTAATTTAGCTTCCAACACCTCCATCTTGCTAGTGAGTGCCTTGTTTTTCAGATTGATGTCCTTTATCTCATGGAAAGCCCATTTCAAAATTTTGAAAAAGTCAACCGCACCATTTTTTACCATTGCCAGAATATCTTCAAGAAATTCCCTGTTCGTCTTGAAATAGTGGTCATCAGGGTTAAGATCACCAGGGGAATTGGGTTTTTCCTCTTTGTCAATGGTACAAAAAGAGGCTAAGGAGTCCTCCTTTTCTTTGGGGTCAACAAATTTCTTTTCCAGAGAATCCCCTGAATAGGAAACCATCCTTTTAACAGGGGGCTTCTTCATCATTTCATTCTCCACCTAAGAAGTACTATGATGGGTATTCACAGGGCTAGCTTTTTTATTCAAGGGTTTAGCCAAAGGGGTATTCTTCTTTTTCTTACTAGGAGGGGGAGTGTCTTCCTCAACCCACTCAGGGTTTGAGTCCTTTTTTTCCTCAAACGAGCTAGACTCGGTATCGTATCTTTTTGAGGCTAAGGCCAAAAGAGGGTTAGACACGACTAACATATTTTTAAAGTGCTCATGGATAAGACACATAAGGAAAACATGCAAGAACAAATTATTCTTATGGTTTTTTCTAAATTCCTCAATACTATTATTCATGGAACATAGTAGGTAATGAGGAAAAGATACCCTTACCTTATGTCAAAAATGATTGAGGAGGACAAAATGGTAACCATAGACTCTGGTAAATCTATTGTCCAACGTAATGTAATCCATAAGAATCCTGAGGACCTCCCTCCAAATCTTCTTGATCCTCCCAGCATCAAAGTAACTATTGGAGAGTTCAACTAGCTTCTTTCTTTCCTCCTCAAACTTAGGAAAACTAATTACAGCTTCGTCTAAGAACTTCTTGTCATGATAGAACTTCACTCCATCAGTAGAAAGACCTATGGTTTCCCCAATAAGACCTTCATCCATAGTAGCCTTCCTCCTAGAGAGAATTATATCACCATTATTCCAATATTTATCAAAATACTCAGTGACCTTAGGGTCAGGAGCATGAAGCTTATCAATGAAAGGATGAAGCCCTCCCCTCATAATTTTCTTCTAGACCTTGGATTTTTTCTTGTTCTTCATGCAACTCATCGGCTCCACCCTTTTTTTGCTTCCCCCCATGGTTACAATTCTCTTATTCTAGTAGCTCACACCATGAAATAATAGACCAAAGAGCCTGTAGAAAACCCAAAGCACCCACAAAATGTGCCAACCCTTACCATTTTTCAAAATCATTATGGCTTTGCCAGTATACCGAATGATGTCTCGGTACTAAGCTTCATTCATTTTAAAAGTCATTAAATGTGGCATCTCTCCCATGGGTGATATCATAGTTGATTAAAGCTCCGACGTCAACATCCAATTCATTACAATTATGCCATGTCTCTTGCCCATTATGTTTAATCCCCTCATTAGCAAAATAGTCAGCCACACTATTAGCTTGCCTATAGACATGTGAAATTTTAACTTTGTCGAATCAAGATAAAGTAGCCCTAGCTTCATCTATCAAATATTTAATAGTCCATGAAGGGGGGGAACTTTCCTAGGAGACAATCAATGATATTTTTAGAGTCACCCTAAATCTATATAGTTTTAAAGTTCATTCTACTCGCCATGTCAATGACCTGGAAATCTCCAATGGCTTCGGCTAAATGATTAGTTTTTATTCCCAAGGAAATGGCCATTAGAACAATAAACATGCCATTATTATCTCTTATCACACCCCCACTCCCTTACTTCCTCAGATTCCCTCTCACCGCCCCTTCAAAATTGGATTTGATCCAACCCCTAGGAGGATGATACCAAATGTCACATTCACGGTTCTTTTTTGCAGGTTTAGAGGATTTGGACACATCTCTTTTGATTTCCCATTCTTTATCCATCTTGAGGTCATAAATCGAGCAGACCATAGGCTCCAACATGTTCTCTTGAAAATGGAAAATGTTGAAGTTTTCCACAGTTAGCCTATAAATTTTCTCAAACACAATATTCTCTGGAATTTCCTTGTCCCTCAAAATTCTATTATTTCACTCCTTCCACACTCCCCAAACTATATAAGGTAAAGTTAGGGACCAAAACCTTCATATATAAGGATTCAAGGAGGGCATCATCCACTGAATAAATTGATCTTTGATAGACCTAAGAGACACCCGCAAAATGTCCCAAAGAGAATAAAATCTCCCCCAAATAGAAGTCACATACAGACAATGAAGGAATAGATAGTTAGCAGTTTCCACTTCTCCCTTACAAAGGTAACAATGATTGGGGATCTTAAAATCCCACTTACAGAGGTTATCCACTATGAGCACCTTATTCTGGAGGAGAAGCCAAAATAAAATATTGACCTTGGGGGTTAGGTGGTTAATCCAAGCTTTAGCCTAGAAGGGAGGAGGGGCAGGAGAAATGGATAACAAAGAGACAACCGAGGAAACCGAGTAGTTGCCCGAAGGATTGGCTGTCCAAACCAAAAGATCCTCTTGTTGGTTCAAACCCATTCTAACTACCATCAGAGAGGATTGGATTAGAGCGAGGTCCATATTGATTTGGCTCAGATTCACCCATTCCCCATTTCTACAGTAGTCTTTAACAAAGACCCCATAAGTAGCCTTACAGGTATCAACCCACCCTTTGAAACTGTCAAAAGAGATTAAGGGCTCCTTCATAATCCATCTGTCTTCCCAAAACCTAGCCAAATTCCCATTTCGAATGCTCCATCCCACACCGAAGTCAAAAATTTTCCTCCCTCTAATCATATTGTTCCATAGAGCTGAACCATGTGGCAGGAAAGGAGACTCAAGAAAAGTTTTGAGAGAGCCAATATTAGCTAGATATTTTCTCTTTAAGATACTATTCCATTCTCCATTTGACAAGAAAATTCTCCAAAATTTCTTTGCTAGGAGAGCTCTATTCATCATTTCTGATCTTTTTGAGGCCCAGTCCTCTTTACTGTTTTGGTCTACAGACAAAATCCCAGTCAATAAGGGGCATTCTTTTCCTTTCTTCAACACCAGACCAGAGAAATATTTTTTTAATTTTTTCAATAGCCTCTACATATTTAGAGGGAATCTTAAAAAGACTTAAAACATAGATTGGAAGGTTCTGAAGAGTGGCTTTGAGAAGCTGAATCTTACCACTTGACTGAGAAGAGCTCCTTTCCACCCCGCAAGCGTTTTACTGAATCTATCAACCAAATAATTCCAAAAAGATTCAGAAGGCTTCAGACCCAAGGGCAACCCGAGATAGATTGATGGTAAAGAATCCACTCTTCAGCCAAAAATTCTAACAATCTTATTTTGCCTTGGATTTGGAGTGTTAAAGAAAAATAAAGATATTTTCTATATATTAATCTTCTGACCAGATGCTCCCTCATAATCATGCAATTTTTTTTAAAGATTCCTAGCTTCTGCTACAGTAGAACTCCCCATCAAGATGGTATCATCCACAAACTGTTGGTGAGAGTAGACCAAATTACTGAAAGAAGACCTTAGACCCACTAGGGATCCTTGATCAATCATTTTATTTCAAGTTCCTCCCAAGGTATTCTGCCATGATAGTAAAAAGAATAGGAGAAATGGGATCTCCCTGCCTTAGTCCTCTAGAATTATTAAAGAAATATGAAGGAGATCCATTAACTAGCATTGAAATAGAAGCAATAGAAATGAGTTGGCTAACCAACTGGAGAACTCTATTGCTGAAACCAAACGCCCTCATGATTTTGAGTAAAAAGTCCTAGTCAACACAATCATAAGCTTTAGAGATGTCTAGCTTAAGGAGGAAACATTCAGTCTTAGACTCTAAGAGAGAATGAACATTTTCATGGACTGTTATAATTGAGTCTAGAATCTGTCTTCCATGGACAAATCCATTTTGCTGGGGTGAAATCAGGGCAGGAAACACAGTCAAAAGCCTAAAGGTCGGGACTTCAGATATAATTTTGTAGAAGGAATTACAAAGGCTAATAGGCTTGAAGGCTTCAAAGTCCACAACACCTGGATGTTTAGGGATAAGGACCAAGAAGGTAGCTTTAAGTTCCTTAAGGATGCTCCTTGATCCAAAGAATTCTTTAACAACATTCACCAAATCCTCTTTGACAATCTCCCAAAACCACTAAAAAAGGAACATAGGGAAACTGTCAGGTCCAGGGGCCTTATTTCCATCAAAGGAGAAAATGACTCTTAATTTCTTCTTTTGATGGAATAGCAGTTAAAATTTTGTTATATTCATCCTTAATAAGATCAAGGATGGCCTCAGAAAGATGATCTTGCATATTTTGATTAACTCCATGACTAGCCGAAAGGAGATTACTAAAGAAAAATACAACTTGTCTTCTTATATCCTCATCCTTCTCAAAACGGTCTCCATTGTACTTGATATGAGTAATCCTATTAGTAGCCCTATGTTTCAAAGAAGACATGTGGAAATATCTAATATTTTTATCACCAACTAAGAGCCACAACACCCTAGATCTTTGTCTCCAAAAATCCTCCTCTTTGGCTATTATATCATGGATCTCCACAAGTAGCTCATTTTCTTTCTTCCTATTCTCAACATTGAAACCCTCCAATTGGATTTTCTCTTGAATGTCCTTCAAATCAATCTATAACTTTGAGGTTTTTCTGAAGATGTTACCAAATTTATTCTTTTTTGCAAGTTCATATCTTATTTTTAACTTCTCTTAATTTTTTGGCAATCCTAAACATAGCATTGCAAAAAATAGAGATATCCCACCATTTCCTCATCTCCTCATAGAGCTGAGGGTGGGACAACCACATGTGTTCAAATCTAAAAGGGAAATTCCTCTTAGCCAAAATAGGGTCTGCCACAAAACTGATAGGATAGTGATCAAAGCCCACCCTAGAGAGGGCTTTTAAAAAAAATAAAATTTAAAACCCATTGATCATAAATTAAGGTCCTATCTAATTTGACTTGAATCAAATCCTTACCCACTATATGATTAGACTAGGTAAAGGAAGCCCCTTGTAGTTCCAGATCAATAAGTGATTGATTATTGATGAAGTCCAAAAGGTCCATTCTTCTTCCCATATTCACCTAGGAACCTCCAAAATTTTCATTTTCCTGAAGAGGGGTATTGCAGTCTCCCATTACAACCCAAGTTTCCTTAATGATTTTCTTGCGAAAGGCCGCTAACTCTTGCCAAAAGATCTTTCTAGCCCCTTTCCCATTGGGGGCATAGATGTTAGAGATGATCCAACTAAAATTATCTCTAATATGACTAAATCTAGTGGCCACATGATTATAACTTTCATACAACATATCATCTTTAATAAAATTCAAATTCCAAAAGGTGACAATTCCCTTTGAGGCACCTCCAGAAATATTTCCCTGAACCCCACAAAACTTAAAATTTTTTATCTTTTCCACTTTCTCTTTAGGAATTATTTATTCTTGGACAAGTAAAATATCACGTTTGTGATCCCTAACAAAATTATGCAAAACATCCTTCTTATGGAGGCTATTCAGCCCCCTAATATTCCATGACATAATCTTCATATCTTACTAGGGGAGAAATTGCAAATTTTGGGAACGGTTTTCTGAACACCATCCGCTATGTCTTGAAGGTTTCCATGCTCTTTGTTCCATCAAGAAGATATTCTTCCTTGAATAGCCTTTGTGGCTCCACAATATGCCTTAGCTCTAGTTCTGGTAGTAACACCTTTTAGTGTACCGTGTTGTTGGTTTTCTTTTTCTTCTTCATGGTATAGGAGTTGACATCTTCTCTATCAATTTCCTCTAGACTTTCTTCCTCTTTTGTAGATCCCCAATCCTTATTAGAAATCCCTTTTTGATCGAGTGGAAGGGTATACATCAAACCATTTATATTGTGGTTTAAGTTCACGCTTGATTTCTCCATAGTCAGACTCGACTCCACCAATAAATCCTTAACTATCTCCAAAGAATCGACCGATTCTTGATCCTGAGCAGAAACCTAGCTATAAACTTGTCCACCACCAAACAAGGGGGGAATCCCTATCTCCATAATTAGAATAAATATTTTAAAGCCACATAGTTGTTATGTTATTTCTAAGCAGAGACATATTTTAAAGCCACCAAATAAATTGAGTTGGAAAAATTTAGAAGGTAAATTACGAAGATTGAATACCAATAGCATATATAGCAGCAATAATAGGATTTAAAACTGCACTAGAACTTAGTACTCAATAAAAATTTCTATTAACAACCACCCCAATTTGAAAACCCTATCATAGTATAATACAATTATTTTCTTGAGAACCTATATTCCACTATTAACACCAGTTGTGCTTTATTCGTTGATGTATTGAAGAATTAATACTGGTATATAGAGCTTTATATTTTTTTATTTCCATACTTAATTTCTTTTAATTAAATTAGTGCATAGCATTAGCTTAAATTGGTCAAGGTCATAACTACCTAAGTGGCATGCTATTGTAGAAAGCTAAAGAAACACCACTTTGAAAGATAATTTTAGAAATAGATAGTGATAATAATATTTCTCAATCTATTAAAAGAAGTAGAAGCAATGGAGAGATTTAAAAGTAGTTGAAGATATCACTCAAGAAATATGGTACAAAAAGGAATATAAATAAATTTCTTCACAAGTTAACTATGATGTTCTATTCTCATCAATCGTCAAGACTATGGCTCACTAGGGCACATATAATGTTTGAGTATTTATTTATCTGCACTAAATAACCATACAAATTATATGAAATGGTAAAAGTTTCAAGCAAGCACCTGGGTTTAATTTAAAGACCAAAAAAATGAGAGAAAAGACTTATTATTCTTTAGCTTAAGAAACATTATGCAACCCTTATGAGAAGAAATAACTATAGGGGAGAAGAACCTGGAATATGGTGGTTGTAATTTTTAGCCTATTGAATCCACACCTGTTGCTCTATCCTAGCGCCTCTACTCAACACCTCTCTTTAACACCCATCTTCCTCTGTTTTCTTTTATTTTTCCTGACTATAAATAAACTCCCAAAGTGCAAATTTAAAGAGAAAGGGGTAATTTCTCCTGCAAGAATGTCGTTTTAGTCAGTCTGTGCATATTTGTACCCTTCAAAGGGGTCGCCATGCTTCCTGAGAGCAAGGTCTCCATGCTACCTCAATTCTTCTTCAATGCAGGCTATCTCCTAGCCATAGGAAGTGTAGGCAACATTAACTTGGCAAGAAGAGGGTTTTTCTTCTTTCCTGCATGCCAAGCTTCTCTTCATTTTTTATTTTCTTCTTTCTAGTGATTTCTCCCTTATGCTTTCTTCTCTTTTTTTCTTTCCTTTTGTCTTGTCATTCGATGGATTTCTAAGGTTATTTTATTTTTAAATTTATTACCTTTCTTTATGGAGTGCCTCAAAGGTATGTTTAATTTATTTAGACATTCCATAGCATATTTTCTCATTATTTTTTTCATTTATTTATTTAGTTTTAGTTTTCATTTATAGAGATTACATTCAAGTGTATTTTATTTTCATTGTTATATAGTAGTTGTTTGTGTGGGATTAATAAATACTATGTTTATTTTTATACACATGTATCCATTAATTTACATTATCGGTGATATTTTAATGGATATAATAAATTCACTACCATTCATGGTTGTGGAATTATCTCCTAATACAACATTGCATGCTCGACTATTAAGATCATCTAACCACATTGCTAAATCTATCCTAGATCAAGTAAACCTTGGGTTAATCCAAAGCTACCTACAAAGTTCATCATTGGGATATTGCTCTAAGTTTACCCTTCTCTCATCACCACACCACATAATCCACCTCATCTTGAATCCTTGGAAACTACATCCAACAATAAACCCAATACAAGTCCACCAGTTGAGTCATTAGTCTGAGTCATAAAATAAAAATCAACCATTTAAATTTGATCAAACATGACAAGGTTATGCATGTATATCAATTAATAGTAGCATTTTCGAAACACAATAATCATACTCATAGAAGTTAATTTTTCAAAATAGGGTCATAAATCCTCCCCTAGTCCAAATTACCATTAGGATAGGGGTCATGCTAGAAAATTATGAGTCCTAGGGGGATATGGCATACTCCCACCTTAGGATTAAGCCAGCTTGACTTAGTTAAACAAGTATGGTCATTCTATTTTAATTACATGCTCATCTTCCCAAGTGGCTCCTTTTCCCCCATATTGGTCCCATAAGACCTTAACTTGTTGAATGGTTTGGCTCCACAACTAAATGTTGCACCTTTCTATGATTGAAAGTAGTTTGAGGTGGATATCTCATGTGCCTTTCACTTGTAGTACCCACCAATAAATTACATGTGTGGAGTCAGCAATATATTTCTTAAGCAAGGATAAATGGAATACATCATGAATGCAAGAGAGAGAAAATGAAAGAGCTAGCTGGTAAGCTACATGGTCAATTTACTCAAGTATCTCAAATGGCCCTTTGTATCTTGAAGCTAGTTTAGCAACCTTGCCAAAATTTATTGAGCTTTTATGAGGTCTCACACATAAAAACACCTTGTGGGTATATGATGAGCTAAAAAGTGGCAATATGTAAGTGATAGGATGGCCCATGTGGCTGATGACTTTTTTTTTACCCAAAATTGATGAAACGAAAAGGGTTTTTAAGGGATATTCTCAATTTTACACCAATACAAATTATTCTTTACTTTGAATTTAATAAATAATTCTTATTCATTTTCTATGTGAATTACGACTAAATTCTTGATTGATAGGTTGATTGAAAAACATCTATATCTTTCAAATAGTATCACATTTTTTGAATCTGAAACATGCATCACATTCTATGCTTCACATACTATAGGATTAAAAAATAAAATTAATTTCATGAATTTTTGACTAAGTTAAGGTGGTCAGACATATGAGTTTTTATATTTTTTAAAATTCGTAATAAAAAATTCATAATTAATTATTTTCTTGGAAAATAATTACAAAAAAGTATGCATCACATCAGAACACGAGTCCTCTAATTATATCTAAAATATTAAAAATACCTATTATCATTTTATTGTGGTTAGGGTGGTCAGACAGACACCTACTTCTTATTTTTTCCTTGAAATTTAAGTACTAAGCTACAGTGAAATTTCAAATTTTCACCAAATAGATTTTCTTTAAAAAAAATAAACCTTGCAGCTTAGAAACTACATTAAGTTTTCTACAGATTCTTTTCTTGCATATTTTTAAAATAATATAGATAACTTATTCAAAAATTTACATCAAGTTAACTAACTCTGATTTTTTGAATTTTCATCGCCACTTAAGGGCCTATTTTTTCCATGATGATCCTACACATACCCTTGTCACCAACTAAAAACTCCCTCATAGTGCTCTTTGCATTAGCATAGCTCTTTTGATGATTTGAAGCTTCCTTTAGCCTTTCCCTTATAATTTTTACTTGATTATCATATTCTTGAATAAGCTCTAGCCCAATAGTTACATGATTTTATAAACTATCCCATCCTACATGCATTCTACACTTACAACCATATAATGCTTCAAATGGTTCCATTTGAATGGAGGAATGGTATGAATTGTTATATGAAAAATCTACTATAGGAAAATGCTCATCCCACTTAGTGGGTTGATTGATGGAATACATTCAGAGCATATCTTCCATGATTTGGTTAACTCTTTCTATTTGATCATCTATCTTAGGGTGGTAAAAAGGGATAAAATTAAGTTTGGTACCTAATGTAGCCATAAGAGAGGTCCAAAACCTAGAAGTAAACAACTTATCTCTATCTAAAATGATCACCTTAGGCATCCCATGCAATCTAACAACTTCCTTTATGAATATTTTAGCTAAGAGTGGGGCATCATCCTTCACATTGCCTGGTATGAAGTGTGCTACCTTGGTTAGTTTATTAACCACTACTAGAATAATATCATGTTTCCTTTGAGTTTTTGGAAAACTTGTCACGAAATCCATGGAAATTATTGACCATTTATGCCAAGGTAGATCACGAGGATGCAAGGTTCCTATAGCATGACAATGTTTTGCTTTAACTTGCTGGAATTCAAGACATTTGGAGACATAACTATCCATTTCCTTCTCCATTCCTAGCCAAAAGTGGCGAGTTTTTAAATCCACATACATTTTAGTTACCCTTGGATGTGCTTGATAAGGCACATTATGGCCTTCTATGAGAATTTTTAGTCTCAGACCTCCCTCTTCTGATACATAAATTCAATGTAGGTAAGGAAGAGCCCCATCATTTCCCATGTGATATTTGGTTGGGTTAATTTTTTGTTGCACTTCCCACTTCATTTGTTGACAAAAAGGGTCTCATGCCTGTATTTTCTTTATATGTTCTGGTAGTTCAAATTCTAGTTGAGTAATTGCAACTAATCTAGCCCTATGGCGAAGGCATCTACAACTCAATTTTCCTTCCCCTTAACATAAAAAATACCTATTTCATAGTTTCTTAGGAATTCCAACCATCTTCTCTATCATGCTTTCAAATCAAGTTGTGTGAATTGATAGTGGAGTCCTTTGTGATTGGTTTTTAACTTAAAGGGCCTCCCTACCAAATAGTGTCTCCATACCTTCAAGGCATACACAATTGCAGATAACTCTAAGTCATGGGTAGGATAGTTGATTCCATGATCCTTCAAATTTATCAACTCGAAGGTGATCAAACATCCATTTTGTGTCAGAACTCCAAGTAACCCATCTAGAGAAGCATCCGTCTAGACTACAAACTCTTTTTTCCAGATTAGGCAATTGCAAAATTGGTGGAGTGGTAAGAGCTTCCTTCAACTATTGGAAGGAAACATTGCATTTCGCTGTCCATTCAAACTTCTTTCCTTTTCTTGAAGGGAGGTTATGGGGTTGGATATTTTTAAGAAATTCTCTACAAAGCATTGATAATACCCCACCAATCCCACGAAACCTCTTACTTCAACCACATTCTTAGGAATAGGTCATTCTACAATTGTTTGTACCTTGGCTAGATCCACTAAAATTCCCTAGGCTGATATGATATACTTGAGATAATGTACCTTGTTTTGAAAGAAATAAAACTTGGACAATTTCCCATATAATTTATGATTTCTTAGGCTTTGCAAAAAAATTCTCAAATAATCCTCATGTTCTTGCAGATTTTTAGAGTAAATTAGAATGTCATCAAGGAATAATAACACAAATTTGTCCATATAGTTATGGTAAACATGGTTCATGAGACTCATGAAAGCAAAGGGGGAATTTTCTAGACCAAAGGGCACTACCAAGAACTCATAGTGGCCATACCTAATTTTGAATGTTGTTTTTGGAATATACTCTTCCTTGATTCTTAATTGGTGATAACCTATCCTTAAGTCTATTTTGGAGAAGATAGAAGATCCCTTCATCTGATCAAACAAGTCATCAATTCTAGATAGAGGATATCTATTTCGAATGGTCACCTTGTTAAACATTCGGTAATATATGCACAACCTCAAGGTTCCATCCTTTTTTTTGATGAACAAAATCGAGGCTCCCCAAGGGGACACACTAGACTGAACTAATCCTTTCTCCATCATATCTAGCAACTACATCTTAAGCTCTTATAATTCAGTTGTGTTCATTTTATAGGGGGATTTTTTAATAGGTTAAGCCCCTAGGACTAGATCTATTGTAAAATCCATTCGTCGTTTAGGAGGTAATCCTGGTAATTCTTTGGGAAAGACATCATTGTATTCCTAGAGGATTGGATGATTTTCAAAGCTAGGAGTTGAGTCCTTGCTGCCCTCCTCTACCTTTAGTATATAATTTTTTCTTCCCTTCCTTCCTACCCTCTTAGCTTGCATGGATGAGATCATTCTCAACACTAAAGGTCTTTGGATTCCCTTGACAGTCACAAGTCTCCGTTAATCATCCAGACACTCAATCTACTTATTGTAGCAATCCAAATTGGCTTGATGCTCCTAATACCAATCCATTCCTAGGATGAGGTCATAGAATCCTAATTGGGTAACGCATATGTTTACCTTAGTCTTAATAATTCCTAAGTCAATTTTATCTCCTCGTAGACAAAACTTGATATTTTTTATCTTGATCTAAACTCAACGTCTATCTCCTCTCAACTAGACTCTTATAATCAATTTTACATTTTTGTATTACATTAGGAGATATAAAGTTATTTATGGCTCCTAAATTTTCCAAAATAGAAATAGGTTGGTTGAAAAGTTTACCTTGGAGCTCTATTAGAGAGGCCTATTGGTCTACTTGCCGATTATCCACAACTGCATAAAAATTCGAGTGGTGGGATTGGTGGTCTTCTTTGGATTCATGAGTCACTCATTCATGTAGTGGTCACCTCCACATGTACAACAAATATTAATCAGTCCTCTTTTGGCTTCCTTCCCTCTTGTGGAGTCACCCTAAGCCACTTTCCTAGATGATTTCTATCTTTTATCTCCCTTGTCATTCCAACTTTCTGACCCTCGGTTCTCCTTGTAATTTTGACCCCTCTTACACTATTGAGAAGCCTTTCCTTTAGGCTTAGCTACTTGAGAATCTTTCTATTTATTATCTGAGTAGTTGGAAGAGTGGGCCTTCTATTTGGGTTCCTTCTTTCCTTTTTGCTTCTCCTTAGTGACTACTACCTCCATAGCCTAGTTCAAATTTTTACGTCATGATAGCTTGGTAGTATACAAAAACTTTTTATTCAATCCCAAAATGAACTTGTTCACTTGATCCTCTTCTTCTTTAATATAGTGCACATGTTGAAGCAGGTTCATGAACTTGAGCTTGTATTCTACTACCAACATTCCCCCTTGATGTAGGGAGTAAAATTCAGTCACATTTTGATCTCGATGATGAGTAGACAAGTACTCACAAAAGTACTTAACGAACTTGTCCCAAGTTAGTTGACTTGTGTCATAATTTTCTATTTCTGCTAGATGGTCCCACCACAATGAGGCTTCACCTTCTAGCTGGTAGATGGTGATTCTAGCCTCAAGGTATTAATGTTTAATTCCAAAAGACCAAAATATTTATTCATCTCCACTAGCCAAGCTTAAGTTGCATCTTCATCCCCAGTACCATTGAACTTAGGTGCTTGCATATTTTTCAATTCACAAATCATTGGGTTCTTTCCCACACCTCTATGTTGATCTAGTAAAGGGTGATTGTACGTGGGAATTATAGAGTTTCTTTCATGCTAATAATTTATATGCTCATTTTTCTCTCTACTAGGCTCTCTAGTTCCTATGCCAGTGTTGTGATTGGTCCCTTGCTCATTTTTCTTGAAGAGATCCTCAATTTGCCACTCTTGTGATGCTATCTTATCATGAAGTGCATTCAATTTAGTTGTCACTCTTTAGGTATAGTAGGATGTGAATATGTCACACCCTTACTTGCACATATCATTTTAATGAGGTTACAGCTCATTCCTCTCCTTATAGTCCTCATTGCATCAAATTGGTTCTACGAGATAAAGGAGAGTATTATTTATTTTCTTTTTTCTTCATTTAAATCTTGTCTTTTATCAAATTTAGAGTTATGGAAAAAATCAAGACAACATATGATTCACAACATTTAGAACTCCATTCCATTTAATTCTCAAAATCACCATAACACATTATTTATAAAATATAAATTGGTATATCTTCATATTCATCATTAGTAGTTAATATTTGGTACATAGGTATGATGATGGTTATTTAATACTAGCTCATCATCTTTTACATAGTTTTAGTTACAAAGTAGGTGTCTCCTCCTCAAGTTCTTCCTCATTTGAGTTTCTTGTTAGATCTCAAAAATGTAGGTTGTATATCGAAAGAGGATGTCAGGCTCTATGGTTAGAATTACAATGTTTTTGAACTAACAAACATAGTTAACCTATGTGGTTCATGACTCATGCACTTTAGGCTTTGCTAAACCTAGGTAGGTGAACCTTGATAGTTGAAGCAGATTTATGTTCTATGACTTAATTAGGTTTAAGGATGTACCTATAGTGGGTGGAGATGTGGAATATATGAAGGCTTGTTAGCTGCACCTACTCCTAGTATTGAAAGTAAATATGTGAAGCTATGAATTAGATTTTGAGATTTCTATGGTGGGTTATGTAATGATCAGTACCTGTAACTCCTATTGGGTTAATGGAGTCAAGAGGTGAATGATATATGACTTATTTACTCGATACATTTCAAAAAATTTGGCACTTGTGATTGTTTACACCTTTTGTAAACATGCAAGAATGTAATTGTCAGAATCTTCTTATCGATCCAAATGATTCTTTTTGGGTTACTATGACTAATTAATAAGAGTTTTAACCCTTTAGAGGAACTAGTTAACTAAATCACACAGAAGCAACACATGTGCTTTGACAGATCAAAATATACTTCTTATTTGAATAACAAGATAAAACAAAATTAGAGACAATATGATAATTTTATCGATTATAAGGCTCTTCTTATCAATCCAAATAATACTTCCAAATTACTGTGATCTATTAAAAGGATATTTAATTCTTTTGAAGAAACCAATTAATTAAACCACACAATAAAAAAATGTGTCTTGCTAAAATGATCTTAAAACACCAATTTAAATAATAAGTACTAAATTGGAGATAGACAAATAATCAGATATATTCAACAAACAATTGACACGAGAATCTAGCCATGACATTAAATCTTCTTCACCATTGTATTTACTTCAAAAATGATATATTATATAGCAGAAGTCCTTTTATAGCTGTAAAATATGTATGTTGGTATTGTTACTATTCTATTGATAATCCTAGTCTAATCATTTTTATCTGGACTTGGTTTTCCTTTATATATGTGAGAATCTACAAGCTTCAGGCCTTTTATAAAAATTCATCACTTCATAAATAAATAATAATAACTGGATTAAGTATATCATAGAAACTAAGAAGTCTTGTAATAATCTATGATGCACCAAGATTCGTTAATCTCCATTAGGAACCCTATGATCACTCAAAATATACCTAAGGCCCATACTATATGATAGTGCACCAAACACTGCGAGACTTCAATAAGTTGTATTCCTTATTTGGCTCATGGGATAAACAAAATGATCTTCAATAAATGTTCAATATATCTAATTTTTGTATAAGTGTCAGCATTGTTGATGATATCTTTCATAGCATATTCAAGATTAAAAACTCATCCAAGTTTTATATGTGTTTTCTCTATCACCCCTTCTCCATCATTGATCTCATCTAGAGCCATTGGAAAATATTCAGATATTTCATCTTTCCACACATCCTGATCCTTCAACTCCCCTTCATCAAATAAGTTTGGTAAATCCATGCTCAAAGGTTGGTTGAAATCATCCAGTTCTTGTGTTAATATGTTGTGTAAATGGTCATGAATTTTCATTAGCTCTTAGTACTCCTGAAACATTTTTTTTCCACCATACCCTTTAGATTTTATTTTCTCCTCTATCTCATTCATCCTGTTGTGTAACCTATCATGCTCCCGGTGGGCTGCTAATATCTTGTTGTGGATATTCCAAACCTTGTCAATATTTTTAAACATTTTATAAAATATCTTGGATACCATCTTTGATACCATCTCGAATGTAGTGGTTTTTAATTCCTTTCTTAATTCTTCATTTTTCTTCTAAGATATTTCATGCTTTTGTTTCTCATATGTGGTTTCAGACATAGCCTCAAGTACTTTTGTTTCACAATCTATAAACAAAGAATAGAGACCAGAAGAGGAAGGCAACTTATCAATGTAATTAATTACCTCCTACTTCAGTATCTCATTCTCAGTAGCAAGACCTTTGTTATCTCTTATCAATTTCTAGAGCTAAGCCTTGGTGAATCTAGAAATGTTGGAATTTAGTTATGCTATCTCAATAGGATCTGTATCCCCTACTCTTTGCACTAAAAGATGACCAAATAATTGATCAGGGTTGTCAATAAGTGAAGGCCTTTTCACTGGTGGGTAAAGGGCCCAAATCTACAGAGTAGCATTATCTAGATTCTACCCTAAGGGTATGTTTAGGATCATGATGGGCCAAAAAGTGGCGATATGTAAGTGATATGATGGCCCATGTGGCTGACGACTTTTTTTAAACCCAAAATTGATGGAATAAAAAGGGTTTTTAAAGGAGATTCTCATATTTCCACCAATATAAATTATGATTTATTTTGAATTTAATAAGTAATTATTATTCGTTTTCTATTTGAATTAAGACTAACGTCTTGATTGATAGGTTGATTGAAAACATGTATAGCTTTCAAAAAGTGTCACATTTTTTGAATCCAAAACATGTGTCGCATTCTATGCTTCACATACTATAGGAATTTTTTTTTTTTAATTTCATGAAGTTTTGACCAAGTTAAGGTGGTCATACATACGAGTTTTTATATTTTTTAAAAGTGGTAATAAAAAAATCATAATTAATTATTTACTCAAAAAACATTTACAAAAAAATATACATCACATCGATACATGTGTCCACTACTTATATTTAAATTCTTATAAAAAAATATTATCATTTTATTATGGTTAGGGTGGTCAGACAGACACCTACTTCTTATTTTTCCCTGAGATTTAAGTACTATTGCATTGAGTTTTCAAAATTTCACCAAATAGATTTAAAAAAAAAAAACCTAGTAGTTTAGAAACTACATTCAATTTTCTACAAATTCTATTCTTACATATTTTTGAAATAATATAGATAACTTATTCAAATTTTTACATCAAGTTGTCTAACTCTGATTTTTTGATTATTCATCACCACTTAAGGGCCTGTTTTTTGCATGATGATCCTCCACATATCCCTAAACCAGTATAAATCTTGTCACTAGCCTCATTTGTTATCTGCAAGCTTTTATTCTCCCTCTTCATGAAATTGTAAAAGACTATGGCCAAACTAATATCCCATCTAGGGTGGAGTATAACCCCAACTTCTTGTAACAATTCTCTTCCTCTTTCAGGGGTGATGCCTTCAATTTCCCTGTCAACTTCTTCTTGAAATTCCTTCAAGGAATTGGCTTCTTACTCAAGGTTAATCTCATTTACTTTTTCTCTTATTATTTTCCCCTTGTATTCATAAATGAATGACTTGAAATTTGGTGTTTGAAAAAATGCATCATTTGATATGAACTCTTGGCTTTCCTAATGTGTCACATCATCAAAGAGCTTATAAGAGGCCTCAAATGATATTAAATTTATTTCCAGTGGTATTTTATATTGGGGTATGGTAGGAGTAGTAATTTGTGTTACCTCATCCTCTTCTTCAATGTCATCATCAACTGTAATAGGAGTGTCAAATGAAAAGCTAACATCAGGAGTGGGTTGTGGTGATGAATGACTCAAAGGCATTATGTTTTCATCTTGTCTTCTAAAATAAGCATCTCTCCTTTTTTCAAAACCTACGAGGGGTATATCTTTAATTAATTCTTCTTCATGTAATATCAACTACTCCAATATTTCCATGGGATCTTGTCTTTCATGAAAGGCATCTGTGTATAATGGGTCATGGGCTTTACTCCATGCTTTTTCCATCACTATCTTGTTGTATACAACCTTTCTCATTATTTTCTGATCTTTCTTGAAGTTGTTGATCACATCATCTACAAAAAACACATGCTTATATCTTTTTAAATTCTGTGTCATCTTGGCATTGTGAATGAAATTTTTAAGGTCAAAAATTTCTCTCTTCTTTCCTAATGGATTGCTATAGTAGTCTATTTTTCTACCAACTAAATCGTATCCTTTGTTAGAAATGATAGTGAAATCACCAAAACATATATTGGAAGGGATGAGAGATTGTTTCCCATAACTCTTAAGATTTATATAGTCAGAGTAAGTTGATTGCCTTATTATCTCAAGACATGCAACTCTATCTAGGACTTTTTTAGGTAGGAGGAATGGTGCAGTGTCAAACCCATATACTCTTATCACAGTACAATCCTCTTATGCATACCAATCTTGCCAATTATAGTTCACTTTTCCTATAGGGGTTTCCCAAAATATTCTTCAAAGTACAAATAATGGGACCTCGAACATCTGCTATCCCAGCTTGAGGTCCACATTTGTACCACCCTTATGTTCTCATATCATTAATGGCTTTGATTCTCAAATCCTCTACCAACATCCCAATTGCTTGTCCCTCATATAAGAGCATATGCATAAGAAAAAAGTATTGTCTGAAGTTGATTGAATCACTATTATTTTTTATGGAATCAAGTGAAGAATTTATAACCTCAACTAAGTACTCTACATAGTCATATGACCTAGCATATTGGATTTCAACATCTTTTACCAGGACCATAGCAACAATGGCCATCTTAATAGGGACAATGATTCCTAAGACCTGTCCAACTGAATATTAAGTATATTGATAGTATTCCTTAAATAAATCCATAGAAAATGGAGGTTATTCATTACTAGAAAATCTTCTAAGTTGATTTCTTGCATCACAGGATATATGCAAGGGAAAATTCCATATTTTATAACTAGTATCCATTGTACGATGTTCTTCCAGAATATCCCTTATTTGTAATGGAATTTTCTTAGAAATATCCAATTGAAAGTCCATGAAAATATAATCTCTAGTGATGAGGATAAATTGTGACCCATCGCGTGAATGAATTGACCTCATCTTAGGGTTGTGCATTTTGGCCAGCTCTTTGATTAATTCCACATTAAGAAATACATTCGGTACTACCAGCTTTCCCAAGTTCATATTCCATGGATTCAAAATAGGCCTATGCCTATATTTCTTTCTATAATGGTATATGAATAAGTTGTACCCTTGCTATAGAGTCTATACATGTCCTAATTTTTTATTTTAATCTTCCAAATTCTCAACTGAAGGGTTTAGTTGGGCTATTCATCTGGCCTTTGGACTAGAACCACGAAATTTCTCAATTTTCTATCTTTTTGTGCTTGGTCTCTTTAGTGTTTCTTCCATGTTTTATAACCCTAGCTATATTGTAATTCAGGAATACTTCAATAAAATATTTAGCAAAGTCTAGAATACTTACTTAGACAAGTGTCACCTTCTCCAAATCTCTCATTATCATTTGATTCCACATCCTCAACTTCGAGATCTAATTGATGTAGATTCTGAGATCTTACAAGTGAGATATATTCCAGATTTGACACACTTTTACAAACTCTGGTTTATAAATGTCACTTGCACCAACTTGCTAATAAGTGATAATAATTAATATTAGTTATCTCTTTGAATGCTTCTCTAGTCATGTCAACCAAATGAGAATTACTTTTTAGTGTGTCTAAGATACTTTAGTCATTATTTTTCCAATACCATGTTCTCTCTTTAACATGCTCATGCCATTGTTTCCTTTTTGGAGTTTCGAAGAGACATCTCATGATTTATCTTTGACATCGCATAGTCTGTCTAAAAAATTTATCTTTGTTTTCATAACTTTCATACATTCTTTCCTTCCTAGTTATTGGAGTTTCAGAGAGACTTGCAACCATATCCTTTGATATGTTGAATTCCACTTGAAATTCATCTCTTCTTTGGTAATTGGAGTTTCAAAGAGACTTTCGTTCATGTTTCCCTGATATGAGCTTCTCTCTTCGATATCCATTTATGCCTTATTTTGGAGTTTCAAAGAGACATTTGATTATTTCTTTTCGATATTGCATGGTCTCTTCAAAATCATCTCTTCGATGTCAATTTTGTCATGTTCCTTTCCATTAGCAGAGTAATTGGAGATACTTTTCTTTAATGTCTTCTTGATGTAATCTTGTCTTTTCAATGTTTTACTTTTGGTTGTTTTCCAAAATTATATCATTTTCATTCTTGCCTTATTTTTTATAATTGTTCATCATTTCTTACATAATAATCATATATTTCCACGAGATATTTTTTTGTTTCCTAAATGCCAAAATGATTTAGTATCTTTAAAATATTGACATTTCTCTATACTTTGGTTTATTGAAGATACATTGGGATGACCTTTATCTTGTAAATACCCATGTCACTTCAAAATATTGCTTTACCGGCTGTCGGAGTGACTTTAGGATATGTTACTTCCAAGTGTAGTAGTCTCGCTAATATTTTGTGCTAGCTTGTTTTATCAACTTATCAGAGGGACTGTAGTGCAACCCTCCCTGAAATGACATTACTTTGGAAAAATGAGTTTATGGTAATGGAAATTATAGGGGTTCTCATGATTATGGTGATGGTGATGATAATTTTATTTGAATTGATTAGGGATACTATAATCCTAATTTTTATTAGCTTATCAGACAAAAATGGTGGTTTTTATGGAAGATGTGTATGGTGTAAAAAAGGATGGTCATACTAGGGTGGCGAGAACTAGTGAAAATTTGGGATAGAATTTTGGTTCCAATAGTTCCCACAATTACATACATATTAGCATGGACATGATTGTATTCCACAATAGATTCCTTAGAGAGAGTAGGAGCATTGTGTCCACAATCAAAAGGGAAGTCCCTAGTAGGCGAGGGTTTGGTTTTTGGGTTTGGTTGTGGGAATCCCTTTGGTGGTTCATGACTATCATCTAGTTTGGTAATTTTCTTTCCATATTTGAAATTTCAATCACTTAATAGTTTCCTCCAATGGCTTTGTGTTAGACATGGTTTTAGTTTCATCTTTTGGTCATGTGGTAGTAATGGTCTTGGATCCTTCTGGGTTATTTTGTTGGGGATGTTTGTCTGAGGACTTCTTCTTTCTTTTTCCTTTTTTCCCACGACCCATGATTTTCATATCAAATCAATCATATTATTGCAACAAAAGAGTGAGAACCTAGGTTCTAGTGTTGATTTCTAGGCTTTGATACCTATGTGACAACAACCCCAATGAAATTGAAGAAAAGACCACTATTTTTTTTCAATATTACAATCATGATATAAAGTTAACTTACTACCATTTTCAAAAATACAAATTCATTTCCAACAACCAGAGCATTTACCATTTATGCATATAGCTAATAAAACCTTAATGCTAGTGATTAGAATAGAAAATGTAATAATTAAACCAAAAATATCAATACCTATAACTTATGATCCCTCTCTCAGGTCACTCCCCCCCACACCCTCTCCCTCTCTCAAGTCTCTCTCTCTCACACTCCCTCTCTCTCACTCCCTCTCTCTCCCACTCCCTCTCTCTCACACACTCCCTCTCTCTCCCTATCTCTCAAGTCTCTCCCTCTCACCCCCCTCACACTCTCAAGTCTCTCCCTCTAGCACCCTACCTACATAACTATCTCTTTCTCTCCATCTCTCTCTCCCTTGTCTAGATCTCTCTCTCCCTCTCTCTCAGGTCTCTCTCTCCGACCCCCTCTCTCTATCTCTCTCTATCCCTCTATCCCTCCCACCCTACCTAGCTAAGTCCCTCTCACTCCAACCCCTTCTCTCCCACACCCTCTCTCTTAGTTTTCTCCCTACCACCCCCTCTCCCTCTCTTAGGTCTCTCTTTCACTACCTCTCTCTATCTAGGTCTCTCCCTCCCTCTCTCCCTCCCACCCTACCTAGAAAACTCTCTCTCTTAAAATTCTCCCTCCCTCTAATGAAAGACATACATACATACATATAAGAAGACATACATACTTATAGGAATAGATACATACTTCCATACACACAAGAATACATACATATTTACATACGATCTTACATACATACAAGCATACATAGATATGTACATACAATATTACTTACATACATACATACATACATATACATACATTGATACATATAGGAATACAGGAATACATACATGTCATACAAGAATGCATATATACTGTAGACATGGAAAATGTACAATTTCAATTTGACACACTTGATCTTGATTATTAACAACATTCCTTCCTGAATCATACTCTCAACTTTTCATCATATTCTGCCTCTTAATTTAATGAGTCATAATTCATTTAATTAAGTCTTTCTCCTCTAGTGATTAAATTAATCAATTTAATCTAATTAACCTAACATTTTTTTTTAATGAAATAATTCATTTTATTTGATTAAATTCTCTAAAGTCCTCTTGTTAAATTAAATAAATTAAACCTTATTTGATTTAATCTAACATATTCCTCCTTGTTTAAATAAATCAAAACGATTTATTTAGTTAATCATTTCTTCTCAATTCTGATTTAAATTAATTCATCTATTTAGGTCAAAATTGTCAAATCATCTAATTCTTCATTAAATTAATCAAATCCTTGATTAAGTTAATCCTTCTCGTTAAAATCTTCTGGAGAATGCAACTTGCACAATAAATCAATTACTTTGATTTATTTAACTCTTCATTTTCCCTCACATAGCATCAAAAGGGAATATTCCCTTGTTTGAATTCAAAAAGTCCAAGTAGACTTGTACATCCAACAAGGCATTCATTCCTCTTACATGTCCTTGTACATTGAGCCAAGTGGCATTTATTTCATTCATTTTTCCCTCTCACATGTCATTTCTCAAATTTGAAATTCCACCTAATGGCATTTATCGTGCACATTGACCAAAATGTGCTCATTCCTCACCCATTCACATCTTGACAAGTGGCACTTGGCCATTGGATGTTGAATGATCCCACATTGCTCTATTTCATTCTCTCTTCCATTTTGGAAATCTATAAATTGGAGACTCCTCTCCTCATTCAAAGACACAACTTTGAGTAAACTTACTATGCTCAAATTTAGCTTCACTTCATAGATTTCAAGCAAGTTTATTCTCTTCATTTTAGAATTAATCTTGTCCATAACATCATTCAACTTGTTCAAGGATTGGGAAAGGGCTGCTTACTACACAACAAGGTGGCACCAATCCACTATGAGATAAAGGTTTAAATATGTTTCTTATATGCTACTGTTTAACTTATTTTTCTACTCATTGGTTGCATATCTAGACATGGTTAAATATTTCATAGTGACGTCTAAGTTTCCTGGTTTAAACTAAATTTCGTGGTAACAACATGAAATTGTTTCAGCCATCTCTTGCAGATTTTACCATCCACACATACAAACATACAAATATATATACATACATTCAATAGACTAGAATTTAACACAAAGGAAGACATAACATGATTGCATTATAATGCTCTTATGTTCTGTCTTGCTAGGAAAGTCTTGGGCACAAACACAAAAAACATGTCAAAGCTATGATATAATGAAAGTGCATTATTTATTTCTTTGGGAATCCCCAAGTATTAGGCTTGGTATTTTCTTTGGAATACCAACCCAAAGGCTTGGATTTCCTTCCCAATGTCCAAAGATGTGTTTTTATAAATTCTACAATATTTCACATAATCACTTTCATGCTAAGCATTAGGTTTGCACATGTTTCAAGGTCAAACAAATCAAACACCTAGGTAATGCCAGCTCTCTCTTAGCTATCTAATGATATAATTCTTTTCACATTTTGATAATGTTAAGCCTTTTATCTATAATTTATTTATTTTTCTTGTCTATTTTTTGGCAAAAATCACTATTCAGTGTTTTTTTCGTTATAAATTAACCATTCATCAAAAATTTAAATAAATTACATTTTAAGAAACTAGAATCTATTCTACACATATTAAAAAAAAACATTTTCAATTAGTTTTCAAATTTTATAGGGGTAGCATGGCCAAAATTCTATTTTTCAAGAAGTGTCCACTTTGAAAATTAGTCAAATATCAAATATTAATTAAGAAATTATTAAAAAAATGGTTCATCACACCTTGAATCAAAAGTTTCAAGGTCTCCTTCATCTCTTCTCATATAACACATGCTACCAAAAAATATGAAGTATTTAATAGTGGGAGGTCTTCCATAACATAGCTCATAAGGAGTCTTAATGATATTGACCCTCAACTATAATTTGTTCAAAAAATAGACAGAAGTGTGAATTGCTTCCCTTCAATACATATCAAGTATATCAACATCTTCCAACATGGTTCTAACCATCTCTGGCATAATCCTATTCTTCCTTTCCACTACCCCATTTTGCTAAGGGGTTCTAGGAGCAGACAAATGTCTTCTAATACCATGATCTTCCCAAAAAAATTCAAATTCATTTGAAGTAAATTCACCTCTTCTATTTGACCTTAAGCATTTGATCTTAATATCCATTTCATTCTCAACTTTTTCTTTGAAGATTTTAAACTTATCAAAAGATTCTAATTTATCTCATAAAAATATAACCCAAGTCATTCTAGTGTAATAATCGATAAGTAACATAAAATACCTTTCACCTTTTTGACTCCTTGTTCTTGTAGTTCCACAAAGGTTAGTATGAATCAAATCCAATAGTATTTAAGTAGAGAACTCCTTGCTCTTGAAACTTGTCTTTGTTTTCTTTCCCATTTGACATTCCTTGCATACAATTTTTTCAAGCTTGGTTATCTTAGGAATGTCTCTCACAACATGAGAGGAACTAATTTTTCCCATGTTGTGTCAAAGTTGATGTGCCCTATCCTTCTATACCTTAGCCAACATTCTCTAGATTGAGCCAATAAAAGGATTCTTCCGTTAGTCTCGTTTACACAATAGACATTTCAACTTGCCCGTGTTCCTTCAACAACTAATCTCCTAGATCCCGATTTCTTGATCTCACAACCATGAGAATTAAGTTTGTATCCTTTTTTGTACATATGAGTGACACTTAGAATATTATGCTTCAGACCCTTGACATAGAGAACATCCTCACTCATATTTTGTCCATCAACTCTTATAGCACCCTTTCCATAAATTTGTGTTCACTCTTCACCACCAAACAACTCCAATGTTGACCTTCTTGAGACTGATAAACCTTCTTTTATCACCAGTCATGTGGTGAGAGAAACCATTGTGAATCACCCAGAAATTTTTTCTTTCTTTACATGAAAGGTAGTTCATACTTCCATTGATCTTTCATTAAACTTATCATCTTGCAAGGTACTAGACCTTTGACATTCTCTAATATTTCTCTTTTTGTTTTTCAAAGCCATGAATAGAATTTCATAATTTGAATCATTTTCCTCATCTTTCGAGGAACAACTATTTTCCTTGGAATAGAAACCTCTTTTAACCTTATCTCTTTTATTACTAACATATGATTCTTTATAAGGATATTTAGATGCAAAATGACCTATCCTTCCACAATTGAAACACTTGAAAGGTAACTTACCTTTGTATTTCCAGTGCATTTCTTCAATCTTCTTACAATTTTTTCTTCAATTTCATTATATTCATCATTTTGATTAATGGATTCATATTTTTTTTAATTTTTTTTAAATTTTAAAGTATTCTTTCTTTGGAACATCTTTATTAAATTCTCTCATTTGAAAGGAAATTAGAGTTCTACCAAACCTTTCACATACTAAATATTGATCCAAATATTTAAACTCTTCAATAGCAGACACCTTATGACTATAGGATTTAGGGAGAGATATTAGAACCTTTTTCACAACCTCATCTTCGTTTACTTCTCCACCAAGACCTATGATGCAAGTAAAAACTTCATGTACCCAAAGCATATAACTTGCAATGTTTTCATCTTGTGTCATCCTCAAGGTCCCAAACCTACACTTGAAAATATGTATCTTGGCTTGCTTTACTTTGGTATCTCCTTCATTTATTTTGTTAGGTTTTCACCAAACATCCTTAGTAGAGCTACAATTCATCACCTTCAAAAGTTTTGAGTTGCCAAACCCACATAAGATAACTTTTTTACCTTTTCATTGTTTTCATCTAACCTAATTTCAGTTGGATCAGTTGGAGGATAATGAGGAGCAACATATTCATCTTTGATTGATTTCGATACACCAAACCTTGGATATTTTAGATGGTCTTCCATTCATAATTTATAAAAAATGTAATTAGTCCCATCAAAACTAGGACCCTTGTAAGCTCCATCATGTGCCAACCTAGACCTTTACCTCAAGCGGTCAAGCTTCTTTAGTGGAACTTGGCTCTGATATGAATTTTTGAACACAATAGATACTAAGAAGGGAGTGAGTTAATATCTCTAAAAACTTAAACCCTTCTAGAGCTTAAGGCCTTCTACACAATTCAAAATTCTTAACCAAAATAGAAACCCCTGAATAGATCAAAATCAATGAATGATATAGCAATCTAATCTCTTAACAAGGTCAACAACGCAAGTGGCAATAATAGATACCAAAATAGATAATCCTTAACCAGATCAGTAGTCCTCTAACAAACCAATAGTATTTAAACGTATCAGCAATAAAGAAGGATAAGACAAAGGATGCAAGAGGACAACAAGATTTTTATGTGGAAAACCCAATGAGGGAAAAGCCACAATGAGAGTTAACTCGCAATATAGAAACTCGTTGCTTATGAAAAGGATCACTTCCAAAATACTTATAAACTAAGGTGCACTACCTTAGGGAAAGATATAAAGGACTTGCAGAGCTGAAGCACATACAACTCTAGGGGCAAGATACAAGGACCTGGTGAGATTCACTATCTCAAAGAAGGATTCAAAAATATTAAAAAGAATTACAATATTTATAAACAATTCACTCTCCTGACTAAGGAATTAAAGCACATATGATCTTTATTTCACACAATTTTGCACTTCCTTCTATTATATATTCAACTAAATTCCAAACACTCACACTTTCACAATTTCTCACCTTTTGCATCTAAAATGTTCTTACATTTTTATCCACCATAATACCACAAAACATGAATTAGGTTGGTTGGAAGAAAGATAAACAATAATTTCAACAAGTCAACCAAAAAACACCAATGCAGTCCTATCCAGGAGATAGAGAGGACCAAAAAATAACTTATTACATCTTCCAATGTGATCCCAAAAAATTCACATGATGGTGCACACCAATTCAAGTCGGCAAGAAGGAAACATGTAGATGAAACATGAAGCACATAACTAGTCAGCCAAAAAGCATAACTTCAATTGAATTTACTCAATGTATTTCTAACCAAGATAGGTCAAGATCCAAATCCATCTAACACAACTTCATATGTTGGAAGAAACCCTTAAGCACAAAGCACAAGCAAATTAACAATCCATGTCACCTAGATATCCATAAATTTCCTAGAAGACTAACTCAAACACAATGCAACACCAAAGGTAATCATCTATTCATGTGTGGATCACCAAGATATGTTCCTTGAACATATAAAAACACTTCCAAACACTTATTTCATACAGTCATGCCACCAACAACTATCACAACCCAAACAAGAACAAACATTTCATCCTAGAAGCACAAAATACACAACCATGAGATGGAACCTTAACATATCAACTTGAAGACTAATTCAACATATGATATTGGAATCGAGACACTAAATAGACACTAAGAGAACACTTATGAAGATATAGGATCAAATACCTAATTGCAAAGAAATGCCAATCATTTTATGGACTAGTCCAGACAACCAACAACACTGCAAACATTCTACAATTCACAAAAATATCCTTGCAACATAGTTGACCTAAAAATATAGGAGTGAAACATGTACAAATCAAAAAATTGGAATCCCAAACCATAAGACCGTATTTACAACAACGAAGGAATGTGAAGGATTCTCCAAAATAGTCTTCTCAACAAATTCCAAGAATAAAATCTTTCAACAACTTGTAAAGGGCATATTTTTCTTTTACCAACATATGCTTCATTAATAACATTAAGAGAGAGCATACAAGATACTATAGATCATCAACAACATCTCTCCACCATAATCAACACTTCTAATCCTCATCTTAATATATCATTATGAAATAAACTATGCTAACATGAAGCATACTCAATACTTCTCAAGTGTTGATATCAATGACAACCAACAATCAATGCTGACATTAATGATAACCATTACCAAAAATCTCACAAGTATATTTTAAAATCTCACCAAGTGTTGACATCAATGACAACAACTACCAATAGAAAAAACCAATGGAAATGGAGATGGAGAATACAAAGGCATCACAAAACTTAGAGGTGTTGACATTGGAGGAGGGTGCTTATATTTAATAATTTTCATAGTACAACCTATTGACAAACCAATACATACTGACTGTGATTACACTCATGCACAAAATTTGATTACATCATTGATAGGGCTTATGCATAGTTTCCTTAGTAAAGTAGCTCCACTCGGATTAAGGGGTTTTCTTCACTTCTAGGATAGAAGAAAGAACTGTCTTAGTATGAAAAAGGACAAGAGGTTTGGGGTGCACAATTCATATCCTCTGATATTAGTCATTTTTATATTTTTGTCATGCGGTAGTTAGAGGAACAAAAGAAACCACTAGAGGATGAGACATGGGTGATGCATTGGAATTACTTTTTCCACTATGATTCTTTCCTTTTTCTAGCTAAGTGGTAGGTCTAGGAATAATAGAACCCACAAGGGGAGAGAAGTTTGAAGGGGAAGATTTATACAACATAGGTTCCTTTCCTTGGTTTCTATTTTTGACATTTAGGGGAGAAAGGGGCAGTAATAAAGGTTGAGAAACCTTATGGGGAAGGAGAGCTATATTCAATAGAGTATGATTATCTTTATCCATAAATGATGTAGGCTTAGAGATATAAACATACTACTATGATAGAGAGAATGAAGGGGAAGGAACCTATAGTGTAGGAAATTGTATACCCTTTACAATTTAACACTTTGTTTGGGTACCTTAATTAGTTGGACTTAATTAAGCTCCTAATTTTACAAATTATGCATTCTAAAGCCCTATTTTTCTCATTTTCCAAAGGCAAACCTATATTTAATTAATGCAAATAATATTTTAATCACCAAAAAATGAATGTGTCCTAGAATTTTGTGCTAGGATCCATTTTCCCAAGGGCGAATGGATCCTCCTTAAGTCCTAGGTACAAAATTTTAATATATATTTGGCAATATTATAATGATTCAAATTTCATATGTAATTATCATATTTTGGAATCTCATTTTCAAGAAATTAGATAAACACCTATAAACACATGGTCTTTTTATCAATTAAAATCTAACAATTAATAAGTATCATTATCAAGACTTCATATGAGAAAATATTATTATCAAGAGCATTCAATAGAAAATTTATCAATCATTTGTTGCATCATTTAGGATCCTATCATCATGTTCGCATTTGTGTGTGTTCATGTCATCTTGTGAAGGCTAATATGCATTGTTGATCCTAAAAGCATCCAAGCATTCAAGTATCTAATAGATCAAGAAAATAAATATCTGATTCTTTGGAGTGATGTGTTGATTCCAATCCTATAAGGGAAGCCATTAAAGGTTGGTAATTGTTCATTCATCATTTCTTCCATTTATCAATTGTCATCATCTTTCTATCAAGGTTTGAGTAAGTAAAACAACCATTCAAACATAAATAATTTTTCTTCTCTTTGTATGTGTAGATTTATAAGTGAAAGAGAGACTTAAAGGATCTCAAAGAGAAAGTTTGCAACTTTGCATAAGTTGTCACCATTGTTGTCAAGCCATGGAAACTTGAATATAGATCTTATTTTTGACTTTCTAACAATAGGACTTGTGTCAAACTAAATCCATGATCCAAAATCAAAGCAATTTAAAAGCTCTTTCTAGACAACCTTCCTAGGACTCATTCACCCTAGGGTTTCCTTTAATAGTGCTTTGAACCAATTTCTAATGCTAGGTACATTTGTCTAGACCCTTCTCAGATCTTCCAATAAACTATCAATTTGATTCATGTAGCTTCAAGATCTTGCACTTTTATCATTTAAGTCTTATTTTTCATTAGGTTTAGTTGCATCAAATAATTTCCATTTAATTCCAAATACTATTATCCTAAAAAAATTTAGAGATTCACTTCAGATTGCCTCACCTTAGGGTTGATAGTTAATCTCTACAACTTACAATCTCTTAGGTTTAATGAAATTGTTGGAAGAGGGACATGCTTATTGTCTTAGTTCTTTGTATGAAGGACCTAGGACACCCTATTTTTGGATTCCCCTTTTTCCAATATTTTCAAGGAAATAAATCTATTGCCCCACCTAATAAAAAATTGCAAATCTTAACCAATCCAATGCCAAACCACTCCATCTCATTTGTTAAAGCTCGTGATACTATCTTGAATGATGTGATGAATATTAACAACATACAAGGCACAACTGATGGTGATAAGAATGATAATGAAGATAATCTACATATCATGATTGGATTCATTTATGTTAAACCTCGTAATAGCCAAACCAACTTTTCTATCGACATTGATTTCTCACATAGTGATATACTTAAGAATGCACCTGATGGTCCTCTTTACATAGCTGAAAGAATCAATGGAAAACCTAAAAATGGGATATTAATTGATCCCATATGTTTAGAGAATGTGATCACTAAGGAAATGTTATTTGTTCATGAAATTTACCAAGATTAATATGAACAATCAAAAGCATGGATTAAAAAACATGATGGTTTTTCTCGCCCTACTATAGGTTCCATCAATCTTCCACTAAAAATTGTACCAAAAAAATTATATGTATCATTCTCCTTCATCCTGATGTTGGATCAATTTCGTGTGAAGTTAGGATATCCATGGCTATGCTCCATGGATGTTGTCCCATCAGTAGTTCATAAATGTTTGGAATTTCCATTTGGTAATGAAATTTCTACTATGTATCATAGTGGTTTTAATCCTTTGTCTACTCGTGGAAACTTTTTATTGGAATTTTTTTGGCCCGAACCTATGGAACCTATAAATCCTTGTGAAGAATTCTTTTTCAAATCCTATCAAAGTTTCAATGAAAAGAACATAGAAAAATTATTTCTTGGCAATATTCATGAGTCTATGATTGTTTCTCCTCCCCAACCTATCATTGATGAACTAATGCTTGAACCAAAATCCCTTCCAAGTAACCAAGACAAGTCCAACACAGTTCACTCACCCATTTCCTACAAAATACCAAGAGATAACAATACACATCCTTTGGTGCCTCCTAAGATCAAACAAGTTTATAGACATAAACAAACAGTGGTTTCCCAACCCTCGATAGCCATCGATAGCTCCCTATGTGAAGAAAAAAAATCAGTGGTTGATAAACCCACTCTTATAATATCACAACTTGAAAATCATTTAAGAAGAAACCAAAATGCTAAAGAGCATAGGTGTATAAATTGTGCTATTGCTCGTAAGTTAGAAGAAAATAACAACTAGACAAACCAAGATAAAAAAATAACTAAAACAAAGCATAATGGTTCTCTACCTTGATAACAATAAAAACATTAGCATGAAATGGACATCGTCATTAGACCTCCTACTGTGATTAATTTGGATGATGATGATGAGACTATTAAGATTGATGAGGAAGCACATAATGAGCTAAATTTTTTGTTTTCCCCTTCCATGAACTTAGATGGGTAGAACTGTGACTATCCTCCTCAAAAGAGTGCATCACCATGTGTTGAACCTAGTGATTGTCCTAGTATAACACTCGTTGTTTCTCCTTTGACTAATTATCTACCTTTTGCATATGATGAACAAGATTGGGATGTAGATGACTTGCTTCAAGTTGGCTCGCATGTGTCATACTAGCTTTAATATTTTTATGTTCTTTGTGATTGCATGTGCATAATGTGAGCCCCTGTATTGTGCTACTTGGCATGTATTTATGTTTGTGAGATTTCTTTAGATAACCCTTGTTACTCTATTGGTGCAAGGATACAAAGAAAGTGAATTTGTTATGACAATCTTCTACTTATATCTATATTCTTCTATCTGTTGTAAACATTATCTTTTCATTATCTTATGTTTTCTTTTTTTGGATGATGCAAAGTTTTGAGACACCTAGGTATTTTTCATGTTGACCCAAAATATTTTCTTTTCTTTTTCTCTCTATGTGCCATTCCTCCTTTGTTTTCATTGTTCCATGAAGTATTTGGGGAATGATGACAATTCCAAGCTCTATTATATCATTGTAGCAAATACATGTGTTGGCCCCAAATCTATGGATCCCTTATGTGTTATCTTTGGATTACATGTGGGGGAAACCTCCTTTTTCATGAATTTTTTTTATATAGAAACATATGTTTGGCATAGGGCTTTCCAAATAAGCTCTCATTTCCCTTTAATCAATTGGCATATATCATTTTTACTTTAAAGTAATTGCTCATAGTATGATGTTTAGAAATTCCTTTAAATTGGGGGTATACATTGGAATTATTACATTGGTATTTTCAAAGGAGAAAATTATGGGTCCTTTCTTTTATCTCTAGGGTTTTGGACCAATAAGGAAAAGGGAAATCTTCACACACTTCACTCAAGAACAAACCCTTGAGATCTCTTTGCAAAGGAGAAAGAGATCTTGCAAGAGGGTTGTCCTAAAGGCTAAATAAAAAATAATGAGGGGTTCACCACCAATTTTAGACTTGGAGAAGACAATGAAATGCAAGATGAAATGAAAAACCCTAGTTGAGTGCAAACTAAGTCTAAATGACCTAGAGAGATGAATCAAATGTAACATAAAACTATAAAACAAAAATTCTGCACCTAGGAAATTGGAGATGGCTGAATGGAGGTCTAAAGCACTAAAAAATTCTTCTATCAAGGCTGACTGGGAGTCATTCACTAGGCTAGGCGAATTAGTCCTATTTATGGGAAAATGTGCTAGAATAGGGTTGTGTCAAAAGAATATCCAGATCTGTAAAAATCTTTGTCACGCCTATGTAGTGGGACTCATTCACCACTTGTGGTGAATTATTCCACTTCTTCTTTTATAGAACTTTAGGACCTGATTCTGTTCCTCTCAACCTACTCTTCTCTTCTTAACCGATTTTTGGATTTGAAACTACAAATTGCTAGTTGTAGGTCTTCTCCATGTTTATCCAAAGGTTGATGAAAAATTTGATCACTTGAAATTTTTTCTCCAATCAAGATTGCTCTTTATGAAATATACAACCTTGTATAGGAAAAAATTTGCACCCCTTACGCAAATTCCCCTTTTACACTTCTTCACCTTAGAAATCCAAATTCGAAGGAAAAATTCCACATAAGCAAGTTCTCTTTGTTCCACTTGGAATTCCTCTTTTGCATCAATAGAAGAATAACTATTAGGGAAAATTGTGTGGCACATGGACATCCATGTGGTGTGCTTACATCCCTGATGGATTCTTGTGTCTCAAGTTGGAAGAGGTGTTACACTTTCTGTTGGGAATGAATTGTAACGTCCTTCTTCAACCAATTGACCTGAAAAATAGCTCTTTCCCTCCTATTTTGGTCTTCAAAAAGGCCTATCCTACTCATTCAATCAATCTTCTTAGCAATTCTAGACCTCTCTTGCTAATATTCAAGCATTCATCTCACTTCCATAACTTCAAGTAGCACTTTGGCACTCCATAGCAGCAACAACGACACTCTATGAACTCCATAGAGAAAGTATGGAGCAAGCCATTACACCAGGGGATTGAAATTTTTTAACACCTCCCTTCACCACAGTTGAAGCTATGGTGATTGCTAAAGCTCTCTTTCTCCATCATTGGCTACTAAGCTCTTGGTGGAGGTGGTAAAGTTTTCACTCCTCTCCTTTATGATTTCTTTGAGTAGCACGTCACTGTTTTGTAGTTTTCATTGTGTTCTCTAATTTTTTTTCTCCTTTATCATATATTTATTTATCCTTTCTATCTTGACTATTTGTTGAGGTGGAAACACCGAAACAGGGGTCTGACTGAGGTAGACCCCTATACAACCCCCAAAATGTTTCCCTCTTCCTATGTGTAGGTGGACGCACATTTTGGAGCTAGCCACGGAACACGAATATTTGTGAGATCATCTTTGTCACCCTAGTCCTAGTCTACTTGTTTTTCCATCTTAGCATCTACTTTGTATAATTTCTCATTCTATTTTACCATCTAGATTGAGTTAGCTAGGCTGTTAGTAGGTGATTTTGGTAGTTTTACTATGTCCACTATTGTCTAGCCATACTAACGCCACCATGCCACGTTGACATCCCAGAACTATGTTGTCATCCTTGGATAGAAGGTCATCTAAGGCACTTAACCAGCTCCAAATATTCATCTCACGAAGCCTCGATTATAGTTTAGGTCTGAAGAGTGATTGCAGGACCTTATAATCCTCATCATTCTCATCCCTTCTTTGAAACATTCCTTTAGATAACAAGGTAAGTTAGGGTAGCCTTTTTCTCTTGGCTCTCCATGAACTAGTGCCTTGAATGTGGTTGGTCCCCCTCTCTTACATTTTTGGTGAACCTGATGTGAACCTACGTCTGTTCATTTGTCGGTGTTGAAACTTATCACATGTTCCTTATGATCGTCATGTTGCTGAGTGTTGTGAAAGTTTATGAGTATCACAACCTAGTCCAGAACCTCTAGGTACATTGTCAAGAGATGTATATGACACCTTCCAATTTATAAGATTAAGGTTACCTCTAATTTCTCTACAGGCCTTTTCTCTATCTACCCGCGATGGATCTTTTGACTCAAGAGCATATGTTGATGGGTGAGGTAGGAATCTCTGACGAAATTAATCACATCCCCACTCCTCTTGCATCTCCCACACCTTCATTGATAGATGAGAATGAGGTTGTTTGTATGATCCCTTCATAATATGTCTCTTCCCTTAGCAAAGAGTTGGGTGACTTAGAGAATCACTTGGGAATAAACCTGAAGTTGCTAGGGTTGCTTGAGTGATTAGAAAATTAAAGTATATATGGTAGGAAAAGACCAAACATGCATAGAACTCTTGGATAGCCTCTTTAGTCTAATCAAAGCATGTGCCCTTTTGAAAAATACTAACATTATACAAGGGACCACTTTTAAAGAAGATGAGAGACAACTAGGAGTATCGATTCCCACCATGTTTGTATACATGATTGACGTGATCCCTTTGATCAACATCCCTTATCCCTCTGAAATATCTGGAACTATCAAAGCAAATAGGATCCCCTTTAGTTTCAAATTCACCCCTCATGTCACCTCTAGTAGTGGAGGCTTTGGTAGTGGCTTTGGTGTCAATGATGGGGATGGGACTGGTGGAAATGGTTCTGGTGGAAGTCATGGTGGTGGCATCGAAATAGGAGGTGGCTCTAGTGGAGGCCTTGCTCATGGCGGTGGCTTTGGTAGTGGTTCTAGTGGTTGCCACATAGGAGGTTCCAGAGGTGGCTCCGACGAGAGTTTAGGAGGAATTTTTTCTGGTCCTATGTCATCCAATGACCCTATTTTTTATACTCTCCTTCAGAATATGGGTAAGATGTAGAGCCAGTTGGTGAGTCTCTCCCAAGCCTCTGCCAAGCCTATCTTCCAACCCTTCTTCTGACATAGCCCATTGTTGGTAGAAATTTTAAACACTCCCTTCCCACAAGGAATGGAGATCCCAAAGTTTGAATAGTATGGAAACAAAGGGGACCCACAAACACATGTGCCCACCATTAATTCCCTATACATAATTTTTTTCTATCACGATGCTTTGATGGAAAATTCATTTCCCAGATCTCTCAAGGATACATTGATTGTATGGTATTGTTCCTTCGTCGATAGTTCCATTTTCTCATTCGATCAACTGGTGAACCAGTTTCTCCAATAGTTTCAAGCCAGCATTAGACCAAAGATGAACTTTTAAGATCTTGTCCAATGCAAACAAGGAGATAATGAAAAGATTATTGACATCATCACATGGTATCAAGTTCTCTTCTTCCAAATATTGTACTTGTTTCCTGATTCAAATGTGTAGAAGGTATTCATAGGGAACCTGCAAAGGCCTTGACAATAGAAGTTTTCCCTTATTAAGTACCCCTCTTTCATGCATTTATGTGCAACACTATGGGAGTATCAAAAAATGGTAGTTTAGTTCGGGGGATCCTCCTCAGGCTCCTTTTTTGGTGAAACATCCATCATATCAATCTTTGGGAAAGGTAAGGTTGTTTTGAATGTACTAAGTTCACTGCGAATGATAATGACCTCAAGCACAACCGAAAGTTCAGAAAGTTGGCAGAATCCTATTCTTCCATCTTTCAAAAATTGGTGAGGGATAAGATCATAACCTTTCAAAATATTAAGCCTCTAAAGGAATCTTACTTTAGTTGGTACGATGCAAGCACCTACCATCAATACCATTGGGTCAACATACATGATACCGAATATTGTATGTGCTTGCATCATGAGATACAAGATTGCATTGAGGATGGTACTATACATCTCAATGGAAGAAAATAAATTACAAATAAATCGATGAAAAAAGTGAACAATAAGTTGCAGATATACAAAGACCCATTTCCATCGCATTCTACCAGCATGATTGTCGATCCTTTTGATTCTATCAATCAACCCAAGGCCTATGTCAACATGGTCACGGTTACTCTGACTAAATAGCCTATGACCAGTTCATCAGATGTGATATTCACCTCACAGGATATACCTGTGAACAATAAGCCTTGTCCGCTCTACGTTCTTACTTGCCTAAATGGCAACATTGTGATGGGGGTTTTGGTCGACCATGCGAACCATGTGAATGTTATTATAGAAGAAACATTGTTATTGAATTCATTACAAGGGGAGGAGTATGAAGAAACAAAATCCACCATCCGTATTCATGATGGTCTCTATCTCAAACCATATGGCTTGATAAATTTTTCCATTCTAGTTGGACCTAGGGCTTTCAACATGGTTTTTGATTTTATTTCAGAGTCGGATTTGTTCAAGATGAAGCTAGGCATACCTTGGCTAGCTTCCATGAATGGGATCACCTCCATAATCTATAAATTTTTTAAGTTTCCCATAACGTTTTAGTGCATGTAGTGCATGACACTAAATACCAACCTCCAGTGTCCCATGGGGGATATTCATTGGATCACTTTTGGCCCACCCTAGTTGGTATGCTTCCTCATAGGACATACCTACTTTATAAGAATTACATAAAGTATAATACTAAGGGCAAGGGATAGTTGAAACTGACTCTTCTTGTATCATAGTAGCCAATTGCCTCCTCTTCCTGAAAGGGGAAGGAGAAGCTTGCCCATTCTCGGGTCACCTCGTCCATTCCCCTTTCTTGGGAGGAGTATTGGATGAGTAATCTTGGCTTTTACCCATTGAGTCTAATGGTACCTTTTTGGCATAGACCCAAGATCAAGATAATAGATCTCCATACTAGCCCCCTAGGCCTTGGTACTATTTGAATGGAAGAAAGAAAGGCTCTCGAAGATAATTTTCTTTGTGGTCTCCCACCACTCCTAATCCAAATGCAATGAATGAGAAGAGGCCCACTGCTGAAGTACTTGAGCTGACTCCCCCTGCTACTTCTTAGATTGTCCCTCATGCTCCCATTCAATAGCCTATCCCTTCATTGGAAATAGTTGTACTGGACACTCCCATAGCTGAGCAAGAGCCTTTTATTCCTTTGTAGCCTCTAGCTTGAAGAGTCAAAGAAACTGCCTCTGACATGAGCGTAAGCATCGATGAAAGGCTCTCATGGCTAAGAAGGCCTCTTTAAAGAAGAAGGTTGAGGAGATGATCGCCCTTGTGTCAAGACCTCTTACTATGTCTTCCCCTCTCCTTTCTCCTACTTTCATTCAACCTAGCTTAATCTCACCTCCAACTCTCGCTATGAGTGCACCTCACCCCAAAAAGGTGTAGGTTTTTATCACTCCTTCAACGGAGCCACCCTTGTTGATGTCCCTTTTGGACATCCCATAATTTCAAAAACCCATAGAAATGTTGAACACTTTGATGGTATCTGTTGCGATTTTCTCCTCTTCCTCTATGCCTCTCACCTTGTCTATAGGGATTTCACACCCCTCGACAAAGAAGAAGGTAGAGGTTGGTCCTTCCAATAATGTAGGATGCAAGAGGTTCCCACCCTTTTCGAAGGGTGGTCCTGCACTGACTTGTTCCATCCTAGTAACGAAACCAGTTTTGGCTTCCCCCGAGTTTGTCATCACTCCTAAATTATTCAGTGAGCCTAGTACTGAATCTTGGGTGCATTCTTCCCCATCTATTGAGGAACAACATGACACTCTAGTAGAGTGCATGTTTAACTCTCTAGATGAAGTTTCGGCCTTCTCAGCAATCTTCGCAAAGTCGTCGAACCTAGTTCCACAAGAGCTTAGTGGAGGGGACGTTGCAGGGACCTCTTCCTTAGCCCTTGTTAGGAGAGGGTCAAGAGATCCTCCTCTTAACATTCCACCACTAAAAGCTCATCCTCCTTCCACCTATGATGATCTACAGTTTGAAGTGGATGACCTCTTGGTCGATCGGTGTTAGGGGGAGGCCCCTTCTTTATCTTTAGAATAGATGTGTGTGTGTTGTGATGTGTTCCCTCATGGTCACGCTTTGTGTTCTTGGATGACCCTTATCACCCTTGTTGGTGCTTGTATACAGATTCATTTTTGTGTCATAAACCTTCTTCTATCTGATTCATCATTCTTCCATGTTTGTGACTCGACTTTCAAAAATTGGGGATGATGCAGAGTGTAGGGGTCATTTAGGCTCTCCTTCCATGTTGACACAATTTTTTTTTTACTCTTTTTCCATGCATTCTTCATGATCTTTTTGGGGATTGATGATCTTTTTCCTTGCACCGCAGTTACCTACTATTTATATAAGCATGAGAAAATCTTATTGCGCGAAACCAGATCCCCCTGTGCCCTTTGTTTGTATTTTTCTCTCTTTCTCAATCTGTTTCCTTCATTTTTCTCTTCTTTGCTTGAGTTATCCCTCTCATTTGTGACAATGCCATTTCTATAATGCTTCAATTTTCAAAAAACAGATTTTTCATCAACGAATATTTTCTTGAAAGGCCTTATGAGCATTTCATTTTCAAGAATATATTTGCAACTTGGACGGTTCCTTATAGAACATGTTTCCTTCATCATGGGTTCGTAAAAATAGAACTTGAGAACCTTCCTCTGAGGTGGGAACCCCTTTGACCTTCCCCTTGCGAGGGGGAATTTTTCTTCCTTTTGAATTCCTCAATGAAGTGAACATCTATCAAAAGGATTCCTTGATGACAAATCGATTTGAGAAAGAACATCCTTCCTATAATTTTAGACAATTTGCATTCCTTGAGTGGACCTCCTCTTCATTCCAGATTCCCAAGGGACCACTTTGAAGGTTTTCTAACATGTCAATGGTCTGTGTGACTATTCGCTTCTTTTCCTCCATGGCTTCTTTTTGACATGTTCTATATGTGGGTAAAACGTGTTGCTTTGCAGGTGCACATGTGAAGCCGCTTCTTGACTCTGCGGAGTCCCCTTCCTTTGGTTTCCTCCATATGAGAGAACTTAGGGAATACCTTCTTGTAGGTCTGCAAGCCTATAGGGTGCTTCCTTTGAGCTTCCTCCATGCGAGAGATATTGGGGGTCGCTCCCCTACAGGTTTTTGGGTATATAGGGAACTTTTCTCGGTTTCCTTCTTGTGAGAGATCTTGGAGGATACCTTCCCTATAGGTGAATGGGCCTATAGGGTGCTTCCTTTGAGCTTGTTCCATGTGAGATATATTGGGGGTAACCCACCTGTAGGTCTGCGGGTCTGTAGGGTGCTTTTATTCGTTTCCTTCATGTGAGAGAGCTTGGAGGATTCCTTCCTTGCAGGTCTGTGAATCTATAGGCGCTTTTCTTGGTTTCCTTCATGTGAGAGATCTTGGAGGATACCTTCCTTGTAGGACTATGGACCTATAAGGTGCTTACTTCTCAGGCCTTTGTTCATGTGAGATATCTTGGGGGTCGCCTCCTTGCAGGTCCACAAGTCTATAAGACACTTTCATTCTAAAGCTTCATGGTTTTGCGGGACTATTGATTCTTTTATTCCAGCCTTGATTTTGAGCTCACCAAATCACAATCTTCTTCCTCCACTGTTCAAGTATACATTCCTAACCATACTACCTTTTCAATGTACTTTATCGAAGCACTCATCAATATTCATTCTTGCTAAAGTGGAGGAAAAATGTATAGGCATGAATTTTAACCCCTTATGCAAATTCCCCTTTTACACTTCCTCACCTTAGAAAACCAAATCTGAAGGTAAAATTCCACATATGCAAGTTACCTTCGTTCCATTTGGCATTCATCTTTTACATCAGTAGAAGAATAATTTTTGGGGATTCCCATGTGGCACACAAACATCCATTCGGCGTGCTTACATCCTTGACATATTCCTATGTCTAAATTTGGAAGGGGCATTAAACTTCCTATTGGGAACAAATTGTAACATCCCTCTTTGACCAACCAACCTGAAAATGGCCCTTTCCCTCCTATTTTAGTCTTGAAAGGCCTATAATGCTCATTGAATCCATCTTCTTAACAGTTTTGGACCTCTCTTGACAATCTTTAGGCATTCATCTCACTTCCATCACTTCAAGTACCACTTTCGCACTCCATAGTAGCAGCAACAACACTCCATCAACTCCGTAGAGCAAGTGTGGAACAAGCCATTGAAGCAGGGGATTGAGGTTTTGCAACATTTGCCTTCACCACGGTTGAGGTTATAGTGATTGTTCAAGCTCTCTTTCTGCTTCATTAGCTAGTGAGCTCTTGTTGGAGGTGGTGAAATTTTCACTCCTCTCTTTTACAATTTGGTTGAGTAGCAATCCACTGTTTTGTACTATTCATTATGTTTTCTACTTTCTTTTCTCCTTTATCATATATTTATTTATTGTTGTTATCTTGGTTGTTTCTGGAGGTGGAAACACTGAGGCATATCCCTATACAACCCCCAATAATTTTCCCTCTTCCTATGTGTAGGTGGACGCACATTTGGAGCTAGTTGGCAAATGAGCATCTTTGTCACACTAGTCCTAGTCTACTTGTTTTTTCATTTTAACATCTACTTTGAATACTTTCTCATTATGTTTTACCATCTATATTGAACTAGCTAGGTTGTTAGTAGGTCTTTTTGGCAGTTTTAATGTGTCCACTGTTATCTAGTCGTATGAATGCCAACGTTCTGGAGAGATCCTAGCGCATCACATTGACGTCCCATAATTGCACTGTATCCTCATATAGAGGGTATTTTGAGGCATAAAACCAAATTCAAAAAGCCAACTCACCTAGCCTGAATTATAGTTCAAGTCTGAAGAGTGATTGAAGGACCTTATAGTCCTCATCATTCTTGTCCCTTCTTTGAAACATTCCTTTAAAGTGAGGTACATTAGGCCAGCCTTCTGCTCTTGGCTCTCTATGACTCTACACCTTGAACATTGTTGGTCCCCTTCTCTTACTAACCTAAAACTGAAAATCACACATAAAGGAGAAGGAAAATTGTTGTTGGGTTAGTGGATAGAGGTTTACCTTGGTCAAACCCCTTGTTGGTAATTAAACCTTGAAATGAAAGAAAATAGGAATGGAGAATGATGAATGAATGAAAGATAATAGTGTAACTCACGAAACCCTAGGAATAAGTTGTTGCAAACATGTTTCAAATGGTTGCATTAGATGTGGTTCTTGACTCTTGCTTGAATACTGTTGATCTTGCTTGAAACACTTGCTTGAAATACTTGCTTGAATCATAAACTCTACATGACAATTGTTAGCACAATAACAAATATGATATGTGAAATCCTAGACATGATGATTGGCTCTTTAATGCTACTCTTAAATGATTGATAATATTCCCTTGAATTCAATAATAAGGCTTGGCCACCTTGATCATTGTCATCCTATCTTTCAATAATTTGTACACCTAGACCTCTCTCGAGGCATATTTGTCTACTTTAGTGGGAGCTTGAGTGTGGGCTCATACTCTCACTAAAGTGAGGGCCAAATGTAGTGTAGGAAATTGTATACCCTTTACAATTTCACACTTTTTTGGGGTCCCTTAATTAATTGGATTTAATTAAGATCCTAATTTTCCAAATTATGCATTCCAAAGCCCTATTTTCCTCATTTTTCGAAAGGGACACCTATATTTAATTAATATAATTAATATTTTAGTCACCCTAAAATGAATGTGTCCTAGCATTTTGGGCTAGGACCCATTCACCCAAGGGAAAATAGGTCCTTAAGTCTTAGGTTCCAAATTTTAATATGTTTTTGGTGGTCTTTTAATGATTCAAATTTCATATGCAATTGTTAGTTTTTGAAATCTATTTTTTGGGAAATTAGATAAAAACCTATAAATATATAGTCTTTTTATCAATTCAAATCTAACAATTTATAAGTTCAACTTTATCAATACTTCTTATGAGAAAATATTATTATCAAGAGAATTCATGAGAAAATTTATCAATCATTTGTTGTAGCGTTCAAGATCCTGTCATCATGTTCAAGCTTGTGTGTACATGTCATCTTGTGAAGGCTAATATGCATTGTCGATACTCAAAGCATCCAAGCATTCAAGTATCCAATATATCAAGCAAAGCAAGAGCTGATTCCTTGGAGTAATGTGTTTGATTTTAGTCCTTTAAGGGAAGCCATTAAAGGTTTGGTGAGTTGTAACAAGAAAGTTTTCATTCATCATTCCTTCGATTTATTGACTATTGTCATCTTTCTATTAAGGTTTAATTACAAAATATGGGGTTAAATGACTAAGGAAAACCCCCATTCAAACAAGAAAATTTTTTCTTCTCTTTGTATCAGAGGATTTATAGGTGAAAGAAGGACTTAAAGGATCTCAAAGAGAAATTTTGCAACTTTGCATAAGTTGTCACCATTGTTTTCAAGCCACACAAACTTCATTACATATCTTATTTCTCACTTTTCAATATTAGGACTTCTGTCAAACTGAAGCCAAGATCCAACATCACAAGATTGTCAAAGATATTTTTGGACACCCTTCCCAAGACTCATTCGCCCTAAGGTGAACTTGTCCTTTAGTAGTGCTTAGAACCAATTTTAAATGCCAGGTACATGTGTCCAAGCCCTTCTTAGATCTATATACAAACTGTCAATTTCATTCTTATAGTTCTAGGATTTTGTATTTTTATCATTTAGGTCTTATTTTTCTCTAGGTTTAGTTCCATCAAATCATTTCCATTTAATCCCAAATCCTATTATCTTAAAATACCTAGAGATTGAGGTCTAATTGGCTCACCTTATGATTGATATTCAATCTCTAGACCTTGCAATCTCATAGGTTTAATGAAATTTTGGGAAGATTAACATCCTTAGTGTCTTAGTTCTTTGTATGAAGGACCTAGGACACCCTATTTCTGGATTCCCCATTTTCCCATCTTTTCACAACCATAGGGGATGAAGATGATGCAAATACTAAAGAAGAAGGCTATAAATAATCTACTATAAAATTAGAATAAACATTAAATAATAAATCACTGTAAGGTCTTATAGCACCTAAAGGTAATAGCAAAAAATTATCAAGAAAAATCCTCCATCTAACACAAGTGACTCATACCTAGTTTTCTAGACTAGATGCACTATGTTATTATAAGGAAATTCTAGATATTTGTGTACCATAGAAGCCAGTGCATTCATGGAAGTTAGAAATGGAATGGCTAACTTCACTTTGAATAAGTTGGACCTTGCAATTAAAAAAATGGTTTCCATCGAGTTTAGTCCAACGTAGACCATCAAAGTGATGGGACTCATAGAAGGAAGAGAGACACAATAATGCATACTTAAGGTGACAAAAGAATCATCATATATTTCCTCATGAAATGTATTATAAATAATAATTTCTTTTTCTATTATATTCACCCTACTAGCAAGATCAATGAGGACACGATTATTGTTCTTCTTCGTAAGACAAGTAGGGATATAAAGAATCACATTATCTATACTCAAAGGAAAATAATTTGTACAAAATGTTACATGGAAGGCATGGTGATATGAAATATTGGGTGTGACAAACATGGAAATATCAACCATAGCTACCATTTTTTAATTTTTATTTGAGAATTTTTAGAAGGAAAAGAACCAACTAGAAAAAGTTAAAATAATGTATAGGAAAAGGGTTAGTGTAGATTTGGAGCTCCTATAGCTTGGAAAATAATTTTAAATTAGTAGTTTCCTTTTTTCACATATCTAGATATTACCCACATTGATGTGGTCTTGCACCAAATGTTGAAGATGTATACATCTCTTGGTATCATGGCTAGGGACATAGTGAAACTAGAAAAAACTAGATCATACCAAGATAGATAAGGCTAATCAATTTAAAGATGTTTGATTTTAGGAAGATAAATGCATTTATCTTTTAGTAGCTTATGCATGATACTATATACAAAGACTTAGATAAATTTATGAATGATCTATGCTTTTGAGGTATTATAGCTAAGACCTAATAATCCTTTGATATAGTTATTATACTTTTTTCTAGTTAAAATATTTATTTCTTTTATACTTTATAGAAGCAAATGCACCACCCTGATTATTAGAGTGATTCTATGAGGTTGAGACTGCATATTAACTAATAGATTTCTAGTAATCTTTCAAGGTAGTGCAAAGATGAGTAGAGGAATTATATTTCATCAATAATATTTTATCCCTAAGCATGGGTTGCAAGTTCTTGATGGATATATATTTTACATCATAATCAAGGAGCACATAAGGAATCCATTAAAATAAAGATTGATATCTAAATATAAAGTTAGAGACTTTCTCAACATGTTCTTTCTTGCAATGGATGGGATTAGCGAAAGTGATCTGTGGTCCAATATTTTCCTAGAAATGCTAGCAAAATTGATCGATTAGTTGCTTGAATGAAAAGTTAAAATTTTCGAGGGAGAAAAAGTAGTCCAAAATGGTATCTTTCAAAGATTGAGGGAATAGTTTGTCTAACAATGTATTTTGAATTATAAAATCACTATATAATGTAGTGAATGTAGAAACAAAACTCTAAGAGTCCCTTTTCCACTATATTTCTCGAATTGAGGTGATTATAAGCATTGAGGAAGAGGAGAGTTAATAATGGGTTGCATCTACAATATGGTTAAATCTACATGGCCCTGAAGAAGAATTGTTGGATGAATTGCTAATTTGATTTTGTAATTGGCCAACAATCTACAAAATTTTGCTTAGGATGAGAATGACTATGTGAATATGGGAAGTAGATGCTTTAACTATAGATCTAGTGATAGTTGAGATAGGGGCTAAGAAGCAACAAGACCTAATCCTCGAAATTCAAAGGAAGAATTAGATTAACAACATTAAAAACCTAGAGAAGGTGTAGCTACTACTGTAATGGGTATTTTTTTCATCATATGAATATTAGGAAAATTACCATCAATATAGATATCTATTTTCTAGTAATGTTAGAATGCTATTGAACAATGTAAATCAAAATATAAAAAAATCAAATATTTTGTTATAAAAAAAATAGCATATTGTGGATAGTATCTACAATAGGAGTACCTTGTACAAACATATCATTTCATAGAGAATTTTGAAAGCATTCCTATTTTCTTGTAAAGTTTGAATCTACTCAAAACCAACCCTTAGGGAAGTGTCATGATCAACACTGCCACTTGAAGAGGGAGATGAGATAGTTGGTGAGGCAATGTTTGTAGAAACATAATGAGGAGGTAAATTTGAATAGTTTAACATTCCTATTGTGAATTGATCTTTAGAGAAATCTGGTGTATTCTAGATAGGAGTTGTAAATGTTCTAAATTGTAACAGTTTTAAATTATGGAGACTTATTCTAACTATGTTACCCAGAGAAAGAGATTGGATCTTAAAGCTCATATGATATTTAACAACACACAATCTAACTTTATTATATGCACCACAAGCAAAATAGGTTTTAGCAATTTATTATGTGTTTTAAAGAGTTTTGAAAATAAATAAATTAACTTTTCACTAAGGTTTAAAGTGTAAGAGTTTTCGGTTCACTAAAATGTAGTCTATTAAATTATTCTAATAGAGGAAATTTTTTTTCTTGAGAATCAACTTTTTGTATTAGCATTAGGATGAAGCAAATAATCTGATTTATATTTTGATAAATACTTTTTATGTTTATAACTAGAAATTTGAATTAAATACTATACTTTCAACATAAAATATTCAATTACAGTAAACTATCTAGAATATTTTTTTTGTAATGAAAAATAAAATATAATTTCTATAGAAAAATAAAGTATATGTCTTAAGGATAATTGTTTAGCCTTTTGGATGTCTCAACCATGGACACTAGTGCATATTGTGAATGTCCTCGTGGTGTGTTGTCATCCTATATAAACATAATGATAAAAATAAAAAACACTTTGAAACATGTGTCTAAACACATGGAAAGGAGATCGCGAGTCCACTGTGTGTGAAATATATTTAAATAAAAAAATATGCTAAAATATGCAATAGAAAACCCAACTAATGAGAACCAAGGAAGACATAATAGAAAAATAATAGAAATCACCTAGATGCTCTTTTTCCTATCTTGATACCTGCACATGGAAAATAAGAGGAAAATATTTGGGTAGTTATTTAGGGGTTTTCCTTAGTCAAATCCCATTTTTATTGTTTCTACCTCCATGAACAATCATGATTGATTTGATGATCAATTTTGATAATAAAAAATATATTATAAATTTTGATAAAATGAAATACGGATGATTCAAACAATAGAATTAAACATAATATGATAAGACCAAGAATATCTAACTTTTAGCATATAAAATACTTATAATAATGAGACAATAAAAATGAAATATCTCTCCCTGAGAAGCTACAAAAACCTCCAAAGTGAATTGTAAAGCTGCAATATAGTTGTCTTGCTCAATCTTACCGCCAAGAAATGACATTGGAAGTGTTGGAAGATTGTCGTCACTTCAAAAACTATAAAAATTTAAGAAAATCACAAACCCAAGGCCAAAAGAATAGCATGAGCATTTGAGAAAGAGAAAGTTAGATAAAAGTACTCTTTTGCAAAATAGTAAATCATTGATTTTATTCCAAGACTTCCTCATAGGAGCATTATATTCAAAATATTCTTGGGAATGTAATGTTCCAATGACTACTTTAATCACATTTTTTGTGGGGCATTAGTGCTACCTGCAAATGTCTATGTGTAGTGCTTTCATCTAGGAGAAAATGACTAAAAAATTGAAGACCATCATAATTTTGCTAGATGGAAGATATTTTGGTGTCAACATTTTTTGTTTAAACTATTTTTAGATCATGAGCTGAAAGGGATAACATTATGTAGTGTGAAATTATATGGTATACAATTGTACCCTACAACATGTGTGTAATTCTTCCAAATGAAAACAATGCATATACATATGCATATATGTTCTAGGATAGAGATATTACATTTCCCTCAATAATGGATAAAATAGAAATTGGTTTGCTTCCACACATGATAATTTTATTTTAACTTGGTTAAAATAAAGATGGGGCTCCAAGAAACCCATGTAAGGAGTTATCTCTTCTAACATGTAAAAATACCAAAAAATAGAGGAGTCCATTCCACTAGTCTACACACAACAAGCTCCACCATTTGATCACACAAACCCTAAAGTAGTGTCATATGAAGAAGCCACATCGCTTGGTAGAATGGATCAAGATACACATAGATAATGCAAATAGGGTTATAGGTTATATAATGTTAGATGAAAAAACGTAGAATTTTAGGGTTATCAATTATCATAATAGGTTATAGGTTGTAGGATCTTATTAGATGTTCAAGGTGTAGAAGTTTAGGGTTGCAAATTATTATTTTAGGTTATAGGGTGAATTGATTTAGGGTTTGTTATTAATAATTTAGATTCTAGTGTGTAGAAATTAGATTATGTATTAATATTTTTGAGGGTAGATAAAATAATTTAAAAGATGAAATGTAAAATATACGATAGAATTGAAATAGGTTTAGACATAATTATTTTGTATACAAGTCATTTTCTAAACAAAAAGTATGTTATTTTTTAACATAGATTTTGTTACAAGTGCTCAATTATGAGATCGTTTTTATTAAATATAAGGGTAGGATGTAACTATAATAATAGTTATTAAAAAGTATTGGCATCACTTTGGTCTTGACTAAGTCATACTTAGAAGAAAAAAATGAAAATATCTTTAAAACAAATGATATTTTAATTTTCAACTATAAAGATTCTATGATTAAGTTTTGGTTGAATCTTTAAAAGATCATTTTTAAAACATTCTCACTAAATATATTATATGTTGAATTAAATAATATATCACAGATCCAAACCTTAATTATAAATAGATAAAAATCCATTTCACATTTCTAAAAAATGAAATTCGTATAATATTCAATATAACTACTACATTATAGCCCATCTCCCTTACACTCAAATCTCAACATTACAACATTTTCCTTACAAAGATTGCTGATTAAGTAACGGAAGAATGATTTAACACGAATTCAATCAAGTATCCGTTGTCCGCTTGCAAAATTGGTGTCCTGTCATTCAGAAATTACGTCTATTAATTAAACACTCTAATAAGCACCTGTTCTTATTATTTAAAATGGCATTGGTCTTTTCACAAAGGGAGCATCGTACACTCAGTTTTTTATTAATTAAACGACGTCTTCATTCATTGTTCCTCTAAATAAAAAATAATAATAAAAAAGCGAATTTCCACCGTCTTATCACTTAAACTTATTGCTATAGGACGAACGTTTTTCAAAGATTCGAATCCTCCAAATTAAAGATTGTTTTTATGATTAATAGTTAATCTTAAGTCGGTAGCCCAAAAGTGACCAGTCCGCATGAATAAGTTGTTCGTGATTTGGAGGACAAATCATGGGAAAACTCGTTTAATTAATAAAAATAGACTGCTTACTTTTAGCTACCGACTCACCATAAGTCTTAGGCTACCGACTCATCAGTCTTCATTAAAAGGCATCCTTCTCGGGAAGCCAATCAAGGTGAACCGTTTTCATTAATTCGAAATCTAATAACTCTTCAAATTAAAATTTGAAATAACAATAGTAAAGGTTAAAGACAAGATTCCATGATTGGAAATCCTGTGTATCATAAGAGCGCTTTAAAATATTGATTTTGGACTAATCATTTCATGTGTAGCCATCATTCATAGAGTGGAACATTTCTTCTTTCACACGGTTCTATTTCACTTCAAAGAAATTAGGTTGAGGGTATGGAGCTCTAACAGACTGCATTATTGAACGCGTTTGCCTTCACTCTCACGAGCCCAGAAAGATCTAGCTTGATTCGGGTCTTGTTTTCATATTAGTTGAGAAGATCTGGACCCAGTGCAAGATCAGTTTGTACAGATTTTGCAATCTGCAGGTCGGTTATCCTACTAATATCTCATGACAATCTATCAACCCTAATCCTTTATCCTATTAAAAGCCCGTCTCAGATCTACCTAGCTCAAGTACCGAATCATATATCCTTTCTGCAGCAACTTTCTTTGACCCCCAACAACCCTGATGACCAATCTTCCCTGTAAAATGACCTTCCACCCAAATAATGAAATTGACCTCTCAAATTCCAATTCCATCTCATTTCAACCAGACAAAGCTTATCAAAATGCTTTGAATTTCTATATTCAGGAGTGTTCAGAAGATGGCTTTGGTAACCCCAGTTCAAGTAACGTTGGGAAGAAGGCAGGCCTACAACCTACCAAACAGATTATTCACAAAATGATTGAAAGGAAGCGGCGGAGAGACATGAATTCACTCTACTCAGAGCTGAGGTCACTACTTCCGCCAGAAAGCATTCGGGTATGATTTTATTTCATTTCAGAGCTTAAATAGTTTTATTTGGTGGGTTTTATTCTATTTGAATTGATTGAATCAATATTGTGCAGGGAAAGCATTCACTACCAGACCAACTGGAGGTAGCAGCTAATTACGTCCGTTATCTAGAGCAACAGATCAAAGATCTAAGAAAGGAAAGATACAAGGACAACGCTCCTGCAGCTTGCTTTAAGGGCGTTGAGATATCGAAGCCTCTGGAATTTCATGAATCAGGTGAGGGCTTCCCATCAGTTAAAATAAAGTCATTCGGTTCAACAGCATTTCAGGTATACATAAACTCGATCCAGAATGAGATTGCTTTGTCCGATATTCTTCTGGTGTTGGAAGAATGTAGAGTTGAAGTTGTGAGTGCTGCTTCGTCTGTAACTAATGAAAAAGTCTTCCATACCATACACGCCAAGGTATTTTCCCAACAACGCCTTATAGTATATATGCTTCATTCTCTTCGAAACTCTGAATGGATTTCATTTTAATTTCACAGGTAACAGAACATAGCATTACTAATTTCGACACACTATATGTTAAACTTCAGCATTTGATCGGCTGATCTTAAGGCAGGATGTTACGCTGTTCAATCATAAATCTAGGATCACAAGCTTTGGCTTCTGTACTGTTAGTACTTGGCATCTGTAGTTCCTAAAACCCTTTGGAACTGAGGATCGTAGAGAGGGAATTTGAATTGAAAACTTTAATTAGATGAAATCTATGTATTTAAATATTAATGTTTTCTGTATAGTATGTCAAACAAACAACTTGAGCAACATATACTATTATGCATCTGGTTTCTGTAATGACTAAGGGTAGTTTTTTTTATGAATAAGGCTGTGATAGTCTATATGAGTTTGAACTGTCCATAGAAAACAAGCAATACAAAAGTGGATATCAGTAGGCAGTATCACATAAAGATAAATATATTAATGAAGGAATTATTTAAAATCATATAATGATTTTGAAACAATAATATGTCATTGAAGCTGAAAAGGTTAAAATCTACGGAGTTTTACCACAAACTCACCATTTTTAGGCATCAAAAGAAACCATGAAAGAAATAAAATATAACATACTGAGAACAAACAAATCATATGAAAAAATCATACAAATCAAACTGAATCATTATGAAGGAGTTGAAGAAACTGCAAACATTGAGGGACACCCAATATGTGATCTTCAAGTTACATTAACATCAAAGACCCATTTGAATAAACAACCCACGATAATTTTCCATTTTCTAAAGATTTTTTTTCTTTTTATTAGTATTTTCTGTTACATTCTATTACATTTTAATGTTTTATTATTTATATTCTAGTAATCAATATACAATTCACACTTATAGATGACTTAAAACTAGTATATTTATTGTCATCGCATACATAAAATTTTGGTGTAGAAAACATAGATAAGCTATAATAAATATGTCATCTTACATAGATTCTAATTTCTAAAAAAACTTCCCCTATTATCTATGATAAAAAATATTCTAACTAAAAAATGACTGATTGTATTACATGCATATTAGGCTAACTTATAATAGAAGAGTTTTAGATATATATAGTGACTCTTCTAGGCAGGGTCTATGTAGTACTAGAAGTTATGCTTTAGGAAACTTGGATCGTAATGTGTTGAATTTGCATGACCTTGGTGTAACTATTGTTTTATTTTCTGATTTTATTAAAGTTGATATTAAGTAGGCACCCATGGAATTATTGCTCTATGACACAATAGAAAATTATAGTATAAAAAAAGATAGTTTCATGATCCTTTCAAAGTCTGACATGATGAAAGACATTTCATCTTACTGATTTGTACGAAATGATATCTACAAAAGATTTAGAATATCACCTATAAACATCCATCCCTTTATGTACATGTTTCTGAAACCCCAATATCTACTTATGCCACATTAATTAAATTATATCTTATTCTCTTAAAATTCTAATGATATATTAATACACATTTTAATTTTTTTAAAAATTAATATTTATACACTCACTAAAAGATTATTCTAAAGGTAATTCCTTTCTAAAATTAAAAAAATATTCTAATTTTAATGAAATGCTTTAATTAAATTAGAATTTATTTAGATTTTAGTCACCAAGTCTAAAAGGTGATATTATGTAAGAATTAACTATATTAAATATATATATATATATATATATATATATATAATAATAAATTATTTTGAAAATTATCTAAGAGGATGAGGAAGGAAAACATGATTCATGTATAAATCATTATGGGTAATATAAAACAATATAATTAAATTGTAAAATCCTTCAATGAAGCAATATAAAAAAATAGGTTACAATGCATAAAAGTTAGGAGTAAAGAATGTCTCCTCCACAATATATGGGATCTATTGTTGTCCTTTAAATTTTTTACTAGATTGTGTCATGAAAATTCTATGGACTTCCAAAGACATCTAGTTGAAACCAAACATTGAACTCTCATTAAAATTTTAAATTATAGATAACAATTGAAGTATTATAGATTGTAATTTTGTGCATGTTGAAATCTCTTCAACATAAATATGTATTACATGGAAACATTCTCTAAAGTATGAGGTCAATATTAGTAATCTAAATATCTTCTTTGTTGTTAATTTTATTGATCTCATGAATGTCCAAACATGTACTTGAAAGGGGTCTTTGTATTTTTAAATTTTAAGGCCTTCATATGTGTTATTATAATTTAATATAAGGATTTGATCTTGAGGAAAAGGACACATCATTTTGAGTATAGTGATTTTTTTTGTTTTAGCATTTGGTGGGAGGAGTTTGGAAAGGCCATTGTGCAACAAGTGAGAAACTATGTTTCTATTCCCTTATTCATTTGTCAATAAAAAATTTGAGAAACCATAACTAGAGATATTTTTTGAACCCTTAGCCTTATATTTCTTCTTTGTGCATATTTTTAGATTCGATTTAGTCATCCAATTTTTCCAAGAATGATTGAAGCTATGTTTATGCTCATTCTTGTGGACTATGAATTTTATACTATCTATGCCTTTTTTTAAATATAAGCATGTACTCATGGAAGCTTGACTCTAAATACCAAAGTATTTTGCATTTTTCCTATGCACTTTTGATCTAATTCATCAATTTAAATTTCTACCAACTAGTACCATTGAATTGTGTGGGTCTCTCTTTATTATAAACGAAGAGGCACTAAAACTTTCAATTTAATCACTAACACTATACGATTACATATGCTCTCTATTCTATATGGAAATATGACAATATATGAATCTACACTTAGTGTTTGAACTTTCCCCACACCATTAGTTGTGGGTCAATCAATGCACTTCATTAACTCTTACCATATTATAAGAATTCAAATAGAAGAGAAAAATCATGCATATTAAATCTTAATAGGAATTATGATTTTGTGTTTTGTATTCATTGGTTAAGAGATAAGTATGTAGATATCCATGCAAGCTTGTATCAAAAAGAACTAATAGTGGCATTCCAAGTACCCCTTTTATTAGGGGTTGAGGGCTCACTTCTTCCACTCACTAGAGGATAAATATGGGTCGTGTACTAAGTTTATGGGGTTATCTATTCATTTTCCACTTGGTTATGGAAAATGAAAATAATGTAGTAGCTCTTGTCTTTCATAACAAATTTTCAACCATACCCATTGATTATAAGTTAATCAACATGATGAACTTTAGTTTCATTTTAAGTTAGAAATTCATAAGTCTAAGTATGAATAGGCACTATTTAAATGTGTATTGGGTTTGAATTGTGCTTTTTAGCAGTTGGGATGGACACACTGATATGTTTCATGGATTTATTGGGTAGATAGAAACTCGTTATTGTATTTAGTGTATTCTATTTAATTAATTGACAAGAATTTAGGTGGAGTGTACAATTTGGCTTTAGTGCTAATTGTTTATTTTGCTTTAGATTTTTTTAAAAATTGTAAAATTTAGCTACCCACATATTTGGTCATATTTTTTTACCTATAGCCATTGAACTTAAGTTGATCAACATGAACTACCTGATATGTGTACTATTTAATGAACCTAATGGGTGAAATGAGGGTATACGTGCCTATGTTCAATTAATTTAGATAGCATGACATGTTTTAACACCATTAGATATTAGGTGAATATGTGTATGATTTATGTGGGTTTGTGCTTCACGGATGATAGAGGAAAGATATCTGGTCTAGGGTGGAAAATATGGTGAATTAATTTGGGAATTTATGTTGTGTAATTGAATATGATTCACTACAACAATATTTTCGCTATAGAAAATCAATTCACTCATCTATTTAAGATTCATAATATTTTACTAAATTGTTGATCTTGAGGTTATTTCCTAACATGATTAAGAGACTAATAATTGTAGGTATCTAATAGTGATAGTCAAGTCCTATGAAGGTCTTGAAAAAATAAAAAATAAAGCACGAAAACCTTTGATTTATTGTAGATTTTCCTTACAAAATAGTGGGAATTTCTTAAGCTCATGAACGATTGTGACCATTGATTTTAAATGATATTTCATATTTTTTTGTCTAACCAAATAATGTAAAACAAAAAATATATGAATATTAGAGGAAGTAAATAATTTAAGATACCTCCCATACTTATCTATAGGGATCAATTGGGATTAAATTCCTTTAAGTTGGCAGATTCCTTTACCTCATACAACTCTACGACTTGGAACTTTCTTTTCCATGTGGTTAGGGTATTAGAGGAATGCTTGTATAACTGACATTCTTATCAAGGCCTAGGTTAGGGGGCAAAGGGTAATAACTGTGGTAGGAAAGATGATTTTGACGTGGGATGGATGATGTCAGGCTTGACAGATTTCATGACTTCATACACCTTCATGACTTGGCACTATCATTCCTAGGATTTGATGTTGATGGGGGATTTAATTGGAAAGTATCATGTGCCTTGGGATATTTCTAGTTATTATGTTTTTGAAAAGTCCTTTATGGACTTATTCTCAAATTTATTTCTTTCTCGAGATGGTTTGTTTTTTAATAAATGAGCTTTTTGAGGGAAAATTAAAGGACGTGATGGTAGTTCCTCTCTCCCATGAATCCAACAATTCAAGGCATATTTCCATCATGACAGATCATCATAGTGTCTCCTCTTCATTGGGCCCTTGTGTGTTTCCTAAGCCACAATATTTCAGATGTCCTTTCAATCAAAGTTTGGGCTACTATTGGTTTTTTCTCTCCATCATTATTGATTGTAGCGTCTACTCTCACACGGATTGTGGGTTCATGAATTGGTCTGCTAAAATTTGGAGGCATTTTATCCACTCGCTAACTTACTTCATGGCTCCCATTAGACTATTTTGGAAGTCGTGTGTTGTTAGCGTCTTGGTTGTGAAGGTCGTGTCTCCTATTTTTCTGCCAAATTGGGGCATCATTTATGTTAATGCTTATTTTACTATTTTTCACCCACTAATTCGATTGTTGAGAAAGGAAATTTGGTTGTTGAGAAAGTTAATTTTTCTTTCATCCATCGTTGTCACTGTAATCTGATGGAGTGTCACAAAAAGGTCCAAGCTGTTATCTTATGTGCCTTTACGAAAAAATGCCGCTCATTATGGAAACTGTTCGAGGAGGCTGGCATGCTGCCATTCTTTATGGCGATGTGTTGATACAATGACGATATTAGTGCTAATTTTTATAATTCTTGGAGAGAGGATAAAGTTTAGATTGGTAGTATAGGGTTGATAGAGGTTGCAACAGGTCTCTAGTATAGTGGCCTAAGAGTGTGTAAAATTAGTAATGGCAATTACTTGAGATTTATGGACCACTTCCTTGAGGGTGATGAGAAGTTGGTGAGAAGCCAAAATTTCTATGATAGAGCGTGCCTCCCAATTCGTTTTTGGGATGTTAGTAAATATTTCACTTTGGAAGGGTGCTAAACCACTGTCCACAGGTACCATTTTCTTTTTTTATGTCATATATGTAGGAATGAGAAAATTAACATACCTTTCTTTCTATTTTCGTCTTTAAAAAATGTAAATCTAAGGATGCCTCACCCCCTCTCTACTAGGGTTTTATGCAGTTTATTTATAATTATGTTACTGCTATTATGCCCCTACTGAGACCTCCTAGTGGTTTCCCTACTAGTTTTGTTGCCCTTGTTCCTCATGCGAAACCCCTCCTTGACACTTCTCGGGGTATTTCTTCTGGTTTGGGTCCCTCCTTTGTGAGACCTCCCATCAAAAAGCCCCCTATTGGTCCTTCTAATTTTAAACAATCTTCAATTAAGGGCCTTCTTACCAAGGAAAACCCTACTACTCAAAACTAGAAAGGCAAAGAGGCTTGTGTTAACCCCATGGGTAACTCTAATATTAAAAGGAATGATTGTGATAGTCTTGATCCAAAAAATTTCGAAAATGTCACCATTGAAATTAGAGATGAGAAGGAGCAAGTAAATTTGGAAGATTCTAGCAATGGGAGGGGTGAGAGGTGGTCAACTAGGCTTGTTGGCTAGTCTACCAAAGGGAAGAAACCTTGTTTTGAAGAGGCTAGGGATGACCCTAAAGAGGAAACTCTACCTCTTATCAGATGATTTGGTGAGTAGTGAACACGATGAAGAAATGGTTGGTGATGATCAACTTGTGGTCAAAGATTCAAAGGATGAGGAAGAGGAAGGGCTTCAAAATATTGAGCATAAAATTGAGGATGTGGTTACAGAAGTCACGAAGGGGTTGGATGCTCATCCTATGAAGGAAAAGAGTGGGGTGTTGTAGGATAATGTTAGACACGTGGAGCCTTATACTTCTCAAAGTTTTGAACCCTAGCAAAAATTGGACAATATGGACATGGCCTTCAACAAGTTAATGGATATTTCTTTGGGCATAATGTTCAACACCATCTTTGGGGTGGTGAGGGGGGTGACTAAGTCTAGGAAAGGCCATCATAAGAAACAAGACTCTCGGGATGTGGAGGAGCAACTAGATGGTGGTGCGACTAGTTTGATGAATCAACATAGTGGGGCTATGGAATAGCTTGAGAATGAATGGAACCTTATTTTATTTTAGAAGGAATAATTGGGTCTAGTGGTCTGTGCTTTTTGGTTTTTTGCTCAACACTCTCAATGGGCCTGCATGCCATTCATAAAGTTAGTTTTGATTTTGTCTTTTGGCTTGTTGTTCTTTACTAGTATGTAGTTTTTGTTGTTCTATTTTGTTAGGTGTCAGACTTTCTACAAGGTGTTGGTTAGTTTTTGGCCCTTGTTTTTTTGTTTGGTCTATTTTGGTGGCCTCTAGGCCTTGTTTTTCTCTCTAGGTGAGTTCAGGGGCCCTTTCCCCTGCTTTTGTTACCAAAAAAAATATCATTTGCATTGAAAATCTAAGTCATGTTGGTTGGTTATATATATATATTTCATAAGGATAATATAATTTTTTGTCACTTTTGTATAAATCTCTTTATAGTGTATTATTGAACTATCAAATTATTTATATATCAAATTTGATGCAGACGAATCCTTAGATCCTTTAATTTTAAAATCTTACCCTCTACAATGTAGAGGGAATCAACACAATAAAATAAAGACAAAATAAATTTACTAGATATTTCTTACTCCTTTAAAAACCATTATGTTTTCATTATTTAAAACATCATTAAATCTTTAGGAAAAGCTAATTCCTACATTACAAGCTACACTTTGTATCCACCAAAAACACCTAATTTAACTCCTATGTAGACTACAAAGTAGTAGCAGTCCAAAACAAAGTAATCTAAATCCTAATTTAATTCAACAACAGATTCGTTCCTAAATTAACTCCTACAAAGACTACTTAGCAAATCTACAACATATCAACACTAAATTAACAGTAGATCAACAACAATCAAGAAATAGTTGCATTATCCTCCCCATCTTTTAGAATTTTGAACCTCTTGGTTTAGAGTCATATAATGGATTTGTCTTGTTATACTTAAGAGTTTGGAATAAATAGTAGAACCATCCTTTTGACTTGAAGGACCAAGCCATGGTGTTCACTTCCACTAAATTAGATATCTTTGCAAATCATCATATTTTTTCTTCTTTCTTTTCCAAGCTCTTGTTGGAACAAAGATCATTTTACTTTGATGATTGGACCCCTTCCTATTTTCCCAACTAGTTGAAGGCTTAGTAGTCCTCCTCCACTAAAATTGGTATTTCTCTTTGCATCACTCATACAAGGTCCCGTTGCACCTACACATTATGAACCCCAATCCTATTCCTATGTAGACATGAAAAACAAACACATTAGTTAAGTGATATGCAAGATAAAAGAGGGATTCCCCATGAAATCCATTTACAATGCTTAAAATAGGAAAAACGAAGAACAAGACATAAAAAAACAATGGAATCCTAATTAAGCAAGAAAACTCTTGATCCCATGGGGGATTTGATGACAATTGATGTATATAAATTGGCCCTTTCCCAACTTCTTTATAAGCTTTACGATTTGATGAGTGATTGATCCACATTTTTGATGAAGAACAAGATGAGTTCTTGAGAAAACCTGCAATAACCTAGCTAAGATCTTGTATTGAGGATGAAGTTGAGTAGAGTAAGTTTACTCAAGTTGTGGATGATAGAATGAGAGGAAGAGTCTCTCATTTATATATTTTCAAAATGGAAGAGAGAGCAAGATTTGAGCAATGTGGGACAAAAGACAAACCAATGAGAGAAGGACACTTGTCCACATGTGATTGGAGGAGGAATGAGCACATTTTCATCAATGTGCATAGTAAATTCTATGAGATTCAAATTTAAAATTTGAATGTGACATGTTGGAGGGAGAAATAAATGGAGTTAATGTCACTTGGCTCAATGCAAAGGACACATAAGAGGTCTTAAATGCTTTGTTGGATGTACAGGTCCACTTAAATTTTTTGTTTTTTGATGAATAGGTAGATATCTATATTAATTCAAAGATAAGAGTACATATTCACAAAAAAAGGGGTGGGTGGTAAGAAGACACACCCTGAATGTCACATGGGCAGCGCTTAGAAATAACAAAATATCAGATCATGCGGGCCCATCCCATAAGTCTAGAAGCATACAAAATTAAAACAAACACGTCATTAAGCGACCAAAGCAGTGCCAACAGAGCCAGGTGGGTCTTTGTCATCCAAATCTATCCACTTGGGTTTTGCATTCAAATTTGAGGGAATATTCCCCTTTATGCCATGTTGAGAGAAAATAGGCAAATAAATAAATTAAAGTAATTTATTTATTGTGCAAGTTGCATTCTCTAGAGGATTTTAGTGATTGAGATTAAATTAATCAAGATTTGATCAACTTAATGGGAGATTAGATGATTTGAAAATTTTGACTCAATTTATGAGTTGATTTAAATCAGAATTGAGAGGAAAGATTTAATTAATTATTATTTTTTATTTATTTAACTAAGTGGGATAATGTTAGATTAAATCAAATAAGGTTTTAATTTATTTAATTTAACAAGAAGACTTTATGGATTTAATCAAATAAAATGATTTATTTAATTAAAAGGGATTTTAGGGTTAATTAAATTAAATTGATTAATTTAATCAACAGGGAGAGAAAGACCTATTAAAATAAATAATTATTTATCTAATTAAGAGACAGAAGGTGATGATAAGATGAGAGTGTGATTTCAGAAGAAACGTCATTAGTTAATCGGGATCAAGTGCATTGGTCAATTTTTCATGTCTACATTTTTCCCCTCTTTGAAGCAATGTACTTGTTGCATTGGTTCAAAGAATAAACTGCTATGATCAAAGTTCAAAATTTTCCCGATTTTCCAAATACCACACTACTGCTCTAGAAAAAGGATTATGCTGGTATATTTCCCCCTTGAGAGATTAAACGAAAACGTTTGATTTTTCGATCGAGATCGCAATAAAATGTGAGGAGTGGTTCTATTGATTAGAGGATGAAAGATAATTCTTTGATGTAGACTATTTTGATGATGTATAGACAATCGTCGACCATGGGTAGACTCGTGTATATTTTGAGATCTCACACCTAGTTTAGATATAAATGTTAGTAAAGATAGAAGAATACGAAGAATAAGATGGATGGAAGGAAGATCCAACAAGTCTACAATATGATGATGATGATGATGATGATGATGATGATGATTTTCTTACCAGGAGTTAGGATTTATAAAGGGCCAATTAAATTATGTTTGATAACACATGTAGGTATGATGCATCAAGGTATACAGAACTAGGATGGCATTGTACCTAGTGTGATGGAATTTGAATTGGCAATCAGATAGGAGTATTCCTGTTCACACTTGACATACAAAAACCTTGCTAGGAGAAACCTAAAAAAGAAAGTATTCACCAAGTTATTTTAGAAGAATATCCAACAAGCACAATAGATAAAAAAGATAATGATCATTCCCCATTGTTTTCTCTCTAAACCTGTTTTGTTTAGGCATCATCGAGAGGTCCTATGAATGAGCGCAAAATAAGATAAGTCCAAATATACCAAGACAAAGTAAACAAACAAGCTAATGTTCTTCATACTGCTAGCCAAGGCTAAACTACTGTGAGGTACCTGATGTGTATTTCCATCGTGGGAAGGATACATCTTAGGAAATGTTGTGATCAGGGTTTTGGTGAGACTGATTGGGTGATAAGCTATTGATACTCCGAGTTGATCAACTTGATTTTTTTTACTGACCTAGACTTCAGACTTTTGACAATTATGGTGTTCACTTTAGAACCTACTAGACTTTCCTCCGATTGCTTCACCAAAGGATGAAGGCGATGATTGATTTATTAGGAATGAAAGAATCATGGGCGGAAGCGAGATGAAATGAAAGCACCATTTTGGATTTTTCAAATATTTTGAGGTTGTTTTTGGTATTTTTGAGATGTTTTACAAATGTTTTTGGATTTTGTGTCTCGGGGGCCGATCGAGGATGGCCTTGCCTACATTTAAGCTCAGAGATGATGTAGTTCGACTGACAATTGACTTGATTATAATGAGATAGATGGGAAAATGGATTTCCATTGCGACAAATGACTAAAATGTGAAATAAATGGGCAAACGGATTGCCGTTGTCACAGATGCCTAAAGGACTAACCTAAAATGTAAACTACATGGGCAAACAAATTTCCATTGTCACAGATGCCTAAAGGACTATCCTAAAATGTAAACTAGATGGGAAAATGGATTGCCATTGCGATGGATGCCTAAAGGACTGACCTAAAATGTAAACTAGATGGGAAAATGGATTGCCATTACAACGAACGCCTAAAGAACTGACCTAAAATGTAAACTATGTGGGTAGACAGATTTCCATTGCGATAGATGCCTAAAGAAATGACCAAAAATGTAAACTAGATGGGAAAACGGATTGCCATTGTGAAAAGATGCCTAAAGGACTGACCTCAAATGTAAGCTAGATGGGCAGACAAATTGCCATTGCGACATACACCTAAAGGAATGACCTAAAATGTAAACTAGATGGGAAAACGGATTGTCATTGTGACAAACGCCTAAAGGACTAACCTAAAATGTATCGGGGGATGATCAAAGATAAAAATTGCCTACGCTCAAGCTCAGAGACAACGTAGTTCGGAAAGACGACTCTATTTTTTATTTTTTTAGATTTTGACATTTTCAGATTTTGAATGATTTGAATGTTTTTTGAATTTTTTATTTTTTTGATGTTCTCGATTTTTTTAATTTTTTGAATGTTTTTAGTTTTTCGCATGATTTTGACGATTTGGATATGGATATGCATGACAATATCAGTGCTTTGTTTTGATATTTTTTTGAAAACCAAGCTTAATGTTGATCGATCAGATTGATGGATTGATAGTTTGACTAAGTGTGTTAAGTCAAACAAAAGTGATAATGCACTTGTAAATTCCAGGAAGTTGTGTTATTGTAGAGTAAACTTGTAGAGAAGAGGATGGTTTGACTAAGTGTGTTAAGTCAAACAAATTGATGATGGATTGGATAATTTGAATAAGTGTGTTAAGTCAAAAAAGATGACAATGCACTTGTAAACTCGAGGAAGTTGTGTTATCCTAGAGAAAAATAGTACACAAGAGGGTGGTTTGACTAAGTGTGTTAAGTCAAACAAGGTGATAATTGATTGGATTTGATTGATCAAGATTTATGAAGCTTGATTTGGAACAAAATTATTTTGATGATTTGATGTGATGTTGATGTGCACATTAGATGCAACTGATATGAATTGTTGGATTGATATTCAACAAAAGATAAAGCTTGATAAGGAATGTCTTCCTGTCAAAAAATGTCATGGGCTAGTGAATTGGATTATTTTTTTGGTTCACAAATATTTTGACCAATTTGATATTGCATTTGCCAATGCTCGGGTCACCACATAACCGTGAAGACATAGATCAATATTTATTCCCAAAGCAAGATGTAATTATCTTCCCCTAGTGTCTTGCAATGCAAGGAATGTCATGGATGGATGCTTGAATAGGTGTATGGATATATATGGTAAGCATGCAAAGGATGCCAAGGATTATCTTGTGACAAGATAAAGTATTTGAATAGAGGAATGCTCATTCAAATAATGCTTCAAGGCTCAAATAATGTTGGGTAGGATGAGATCAATGAAAATGACTCATGTCAAGATGGTTACCATGAGAAAGTGTAAAGTGTGCACCAAACCTTTATCAAGATCTAGATTTAAGGTAGATAAATAGCCATGGGTTGGATAAATGGTTCAAGGATGAACAGATGATATGGATGGAATGTTGGATTTATTATGTATGTGATAAGATGCTTTCTCCTGAACTGGCACACACAGATGCTTGATTCTACACATGATGCCTATTTGCCAATTTTTCATCATGGTACCTATCCAAAGCGCCACTGAAGCGGTTTTCGCTAGAGGATGATTTTTATTTTTACGATTTTCGATCCTTTTTTTTAATTTTGTTGGAATTTTATATTTTTTGATTATTTTTTTGTATTTTCTGAGATATTTTAAGCTGGTGTTGAATCACTTGGTACTGCTAACATTGATGCTTCTATCATAATGTGTCATCGATATCCTGCTTGAAGAAGTTACTTTTCCAAGATACATGCACTTGAATGCACCAAAATGTGAACCCCAATCCTATTCCTGCATAGGCATGACAAACAAACACATTAGTTAGTTGATATGCAAGATAAAAAAGGGATTCCCCATGAAATCCATTTACAATGCTTAAAATAGGAAAAACGAAGAACAAGACATAAAAAAATAATGAAATCCTAATTAAGCAAGAAAACTCTTGATCCCATGGGTGAGTTGGTGCCAATTGATGTGTCGAAATTGGCCCTTTCCCAAATCATTTGTAATATTTGTGATTTGATGAGTGATTGATCCACTTTGTTGATGAAGAACAAGATGAGTTCTTGAGAAAACCTACAAAACCTATCTAAGACATGTTGCATTGAGGTTGAAGTTGAGTAGAGTAAGTTTACTCAAGTTGTGGATGATAGAATGAGAGGAAGAGTCTCTCATTTATAGATTTCCAAAATGGAATATAGAGCATGATTTGAGCAATCTAGGACAAAAGACCAACCAATGAGAGAAGGCCACTTGTCCACATGTGATTGAAGGAGGAATGAGCACATTCTGGAAAGTGTGCATGATAAACTCTATGAGATTCAAATTTGAAATTTGAATGTGACTGTTGGAGGGAGAAAGAAATGGAGTTAATGTTACTTGGCTCAATGCAAAGAACATGTATGAGGTCTTTAATTCCTTGTTGGATGTACAAGTCCACTTGGATTTTGAATTCAAATTTGAGGGAATATTCCCCTTTTATGCCATGTTGAGAGAAAATGGGCAAATAAATAAATCAAAGTAATTGATTTATTGTGAAAGTTGCATTCTCTAGAGAATTTTAGTGATTAAGATTAAATTAATCAAGTTTTGATCAATTTAATGAGGGATTAGATGATTTGATAATTTTGACTCAATTTATGAGTTGATTTAAATCAGAATTGAGAGGAAAGATTTAATTAAATAAATGATTTGATTTATTTAACTAATTGTGATAATGTTATATTAAATCAAATAATGTTTTAATTTATTTAATTTAACAAAAATACTTTAGGGATTTAATCAAATAAAATGATTTATTTAATTAAAAGGGATTTTAGGGTTAATTAAATTAAATTGATTAATTTAATCAACAGGGGGAGAAAGACCTAATTAAATAAATAATGATTTATCTAATTAAGAGACAAAAGATGATGATAAGCTGTGAGTGTGATTCAGGAAGAAACATCATTAGTTAATCAGGATCAAGTGCGTTGTTAATTTTTTCATGTCAACACACATAAATCATTAAAAATAAAAATAAAGTTAAGGGAATAAAAAATTCTCATAAGTTGCATCTTCGTTTTTTCATTATGCCATTTATGCATTGTTTCCATTTTATATTTTGTGAGGTGGACTTCATTTCCTAGCTTAATGTGATATTGTTCACAAAATAACTCATTTTTTACATTGTCCTCTTTTATGCCACAAATGAACATTTCTCTATTGTCTCTCTCAATCATCCTCATTTCTTCTCCAAGAAAGAGATAATCTATTTATTCTATTTTTCCATTAATCATTGATTCTGTAAATATTCCTCTATCTACTCACATTCTTCTAGCTGCTTTTGATTGGTTGTGTTTTCGATAACTAATAAGACTTTATCACATATAGGGATCCCAAACATATCCATATTTGTTGTATCTTCCTCTCTATCATGGACCACTTTCACTACTACAACATTTTGGGCCTCTTCCTGTGATAGGCTACATTCCTCTTCATTGTAGACTTCAAATTCTTCTCCTCATGTATTGTAACCTACAATACCTTCCCCTTTTTCATGGTAACACAATTCAACACTTCATCCAACTCATCCATCTCTTCATCTTTAGCCCAATCATCTATCTCTTCATTCTCATCCCAGTCATCCCTCTCTTCTCTCTGGAACTTTCGGAAAATCACATTTATAGGTATTTTATTCACTAATATTATTGCCAACTCTTCAAGCATTTTAATATTTCCCTATTCTAACAATTATATCCCTTGGCTAATCCTTTCCTCTATGACTTTCTTCTTTGAATGTACCTTTTCTCACAAGATGAGTATTTAACATCATCATTATTTTTTCATTTTCTCACACCTCTTTAGTGCATTTTTTGTAAATTTATTTTTCTAAATGCCTTCTTATGAGTACTTTTCTCATATCACTCTAGCATCATCTGTAATTCCTTAAACTCATACTCTTAATTTCTTAACTCCTTTTTCTGATCCTTTGTTAGCTTCTACCTCCACCTTTGTCTTATCTTTTCTTCCACCTTGGTTATCCTCTTTTTCACACCTTGAAATTACTCCATTTTTGTATTTCATAACTTTCATCTTCTTGCACATAACAATTCACTAGAACAACTTTGTATCATAAAGATTTTATCTCCCCTATTAATGCAATCTGCATTTCTTTTCCAAGTAGCTACAATAAACATCTTCTAGCTATGTCTTCACTCAATGTTTTTCCTTATCGACATCTCTTAATTATTTCATTTTTTCTTTCGAATTTATGGTGATCTTCCTTTGGACTGGGGTCTACAAACCATTGAACAATGATATGCTTTCCTTTTGTTGTCTTGGGCAACTTAAACTCCTTTATGTGGTAACCAAATCTTATTTGATTTGCAACTCTCAAATAGCGATGGGTTCTTCCTAATCTTCTATGAATTCTTTCTTGTTGGGTGATAGAAACAAACAACAGTAGGAAAAAAGACAGGACATCGCGCCTTTGGAGACCCAAGATCTTAGGATGGTGGTCTAGGATATGGACATATGAAAACCGGCCACTTTAAAAGCGGCGGAAATATGAAAACCCTTCATCTGAGGTGACCGACAACCAGTGCTTGTGAGGTAGTTGATCAAGTTATCAGGGTGAAGGTTCGCCGTTTTTAAAATAGCCCAAAATGATTACATGGATCGCATATTTTAGTGGCAAGTTGACGTAATCAGGTAAGGGTGCGTGTCCGGCCGCGCCGTAAAAGACCATGCTTGGTGTCTCCTTCGGTGGCCTGCGAATTAATATGGCACCGGATGTACACTGTGGCTATTAAATGATGAGCAGCCTTAAGATGGCCCTCACCTGGACGCAAGGCACAAGCAAGACGGACGAAGTTTGGCTGGCTATTTTTAGCATTCAGCTGTAAGGCTCCAGGAATCCATCGACTATACTGCAGGTCCAGGTATGGATTCTCTACTTTTCGTTTTTAATGGGCGTGGTTTGCAATTTCAACAATTTAGAATGCCCCTCTACAGTCTATGACACGCAAGTACTGGCCCCTCTGCAGTCTGGAGTGTTGATTGCCTTTTCAAAAACAGTCACATAAAAGTCTTTCTGCCAATTACTTATTGATTCCGTTCTTCATTGTACAGTAGAATTTGAACACGAGCTCTAATTAGCCAGGTCCAAGCAGGTACCCGGTCTGAATATGTTAGAACTAAGTTCTTTGCAAAAAGACATCTGCCAAAGCTCTTCTAGATAACACATGGAACTACATAGGTTATCCAGACGAGCTTTTGCAAACTTAGGAAACTAGCTTTTCCATGTTGAGGAAACAGGGCAAAGTTGTCTTTGTTAAACAGAAACAAATTTCTTGCTCAGATATTTCAAATTCGCAAAAGTATTTTTCCGTCAGAAAAAAAAAAGCACTTAGATATCAAAAAACAGGGATGGCTAGAACAGTTCAGTAGGAGAATAGAGAAAATATGATAGCACAATGTATTTTTGTTAGCTTTGAAACAAAATTCAGTACAACATTGGGTTAACTGGTTTATGGCAAGATGGAAACCCTTTCTCTGGCATGCATCCTTGACAACAACCCTTTGCTTTGCGTCCTTTAACTGCATCCCTTGGTTCTGGTTCGCATCTTTCACAACTAATCCTCTTTCTTTATTCTTTCTCTTCTCCTTACTATTGTGGATTTATTTTAGAAGTGAAGATTAGTAGGCGAAACTATTTAGCTCAAAAAATACGAAAACATAAAAAAACTTGTCTATTTAGGCTAATTCTGAGGACATATGATTTGGCGAATCTAATAACAGGATGTAAATTTAATATAGAAAGTTATCAAACACTATTTGAAAAACTCGTTGATCAGCCTATCTATGTTCTCAATTTTTTGTGAAAAATCATTGCTATTAAAAATACTCTGCATGGTGTTCCGTGCTTGAATATCGCTATAGGCCAAGCGCTCTATCGTGTTATGCCATTCTAGCCTCACCAAAGCTGCAAAACAAATATATTCTCTCCTCCTTTTCATCCTTAGGTATTGTGTATCTGTTGGTTTGACATTTGAATTGGTTTGACATAATTAATATTAATATTATATTGATTATTTATTTTAATCTAATATATATTAAATTGTGTCATTATTTTTAATTTATATATAATTATTTAATTATTATATTCAATATATTGTATACCTAATAGCATCTATATAACTAGATATTTATTTTAAAGTAATTAGTATTTTAATTATTTTAAATAAATTATCATTTTATGTATATCATATATTATTTTATTAAATCTATATAACTATATATTTATTTTAAAGGAATTAGTATTTTATTTATTTTAAATAAATTAGTATTATAATTATATATATTATTAAAAAAAATAACAAAGACATAAAGGCCACAATTGTTGTATAGACAACATTCTTATTTTAACAATTCAAAAATTAATATAATAATACAATTGCCATAAGATGTCTCACCCCTAATGCTGGTGCTAGAGTTATATGCCACATCTTAACATTCTTTAATTATGATAGCGAAAAATGAATAGTCTTCACTTTTTTACATTTGTTTAGAGACATTTTTAATTTTTCTTTAATATAGTGGTTAGTGGGGAAAATAGTATCATAATTATAAGACAATAAGATTTCTTTTTTATTTTTTTTATTTTTATTTTTCTATGATTCGGTTTTCCTCTAACAGTCATAAAATAAATAGATTGTATATTGCTTTTGGGTTGAAAATAAATTTTGATTTGCATTTTATATCGAGATCTTCCAATCAATTCAAAAGAAGAAAATGTCAAATACATCCCATCATCAATTGACTTCTACTATAAATAGTTAGTATTAAGAAAATCAATTTACATTTTCTTCCAATTTTTTTCCTGTCCTTCAATATATTGCTAAAGTATATCCTACTATCGGCGTAACCATTGCACCTCCTTGAGGTGCAAGCGCTAGTATATTTAATGGGGTTTGTCTTGAAGTCTTTCAAAATTTTAGGCGCCCAACAATCTAAACGATAGACTGATAAAGCAAACACAACGAAAGTGTGAATGCCTGTAAGTTGTTTGTTTGCTGTGTTTTCTGTGTTTGCTTAGGATTATCTATTCATTCTATTAATTTTGGGAGCAGCTTTATAGCTCACAAAAATGTGAAGAAAAGAAGATAAGTTATTTGTATGGTGCACAGACAACTTGTTTAGTTCAACACTCTTAAGCTTAAATGGTTGTGAGTTCAAATTTGGAGTAATAAGGTGTGTTAAGAATAATTTGAACAATAGGTGTATTTTCAATTGAGAAGATGAAAAGAATTTGGAGGACTGCACTGGATCACACACGGAATTCACCTCTGTGCAAGACCATGTTGTCAGAGGAACAATGGCTACAACTGGCTGAGCCTTATCCATTCGAGAGAAGAAGTTTAGTCATGTATTAAAAAAGGGCATGCAAATTGATCCGCTTAGGGGTTTCTCTCTATGTGGATGGCAGGCACTCTTTGAAGGGCTTAAGGAAGTAAAGATTGACTACTAGGTAATGTGCTTTGCATTTGCAAGTTTTACCAATGGTAATTAGTCCTTAGGATTTAAATGGAATCGATTTGAATCTGATTTGATGGTATAATCACAACTAATAATTCTTGCTAGTAAATTATTTACAAAAGTCTGTTGAAGGCGATATTGATTATCAAAGTAAGTTTATGCGATCAACCTACACCAGATAATTATTTTGATGGTAGAAGTTTTGTAGATGTTTGAGTGCAAGGAGAGGTTAGGGGTTCGAAATAGTGTTGGCACTTTGATTTGGTGAAGTAATTAAAGGAAATTTTAAAACTTTTATGTATTTTGCATTTATTTGAGTCAAACTTTTTTATGAGAAGGGAGGTCATAGTTGGATTTTGAAATAAGGAGGACAATCATTCATTTGCAATATATTAGAACTCATAGTTATTTGCATGCATCCTCTATTAGTGGTAACTTGGAGGTAAATGGCTTTGCAAGAGAAGATGCCATTCAAATTAGGTTTATGTATATTGTAAGATTTCAAGTAGTTTATATATCTTCCATGAGATGTACCAATCAAGTAATCTATATATCTTCCCTACGATGTACCAATCAAGTAATCTATCTTCTTATTACCAATGCTTGAGAAAGTGCATTCCAAAACATTAAAACAAATTTTGAGTATCATGTAGATGATTTTATCAATATTACCAATGGATCTTCAAATAGTTATGCTTGGAATTTTGAGACTATCTTTGCTAAACCTGATGAGGCCTCCAAAGACTCATCCTAGACTTCAAATGGATAAATTCTAATAAGCTTTATTAGAGGTTGGTGGCACTAAAGGATGGAGCAATTCCCATCATCTCAAGTTAACTTCTAGCTTTGAGATTGTGCTTTGCATGAGAACCGTTTTTTCTTTTTGTTTTACTTTCCTTGTTGATGTTGATAGATTTCAAGAATACAAATATTGTGAAGATTATGTTTTGGAGACAGGTAAGGGATTTGGTGTTGAACTCAATATGGATTGTTTTTGATAAAAGGGTAAAACGGGTTTTACAAGGACCCGAAACCACAAAGTTTACAAAATAGAGAAAAGACCACCAAGGGTCCACCAAAAAATAATAGCTGCCTAAAAAAAATCAGCAGCGAGCAGGCAAAAAAGACCAGGAGGGTCAGAAAGGAAAGAACAACAGAAAAAGAAACACATAATTACTTTAGAGACCTAAGGACAGTCTCTATCTCTGCCTCCAAAACCTACATATCAGTAACCCCCTTCTTGAAGGTTTGAACCATTTTCGGGGTTAAAGGGGCCTTTCACTTCAGATTGGCGCGGGTTCTTCTAGAAATGCCTCCATCAGTTTCCTGGCTTTTATCTTCAGTGTCTTCTAGATCAACCACCAAGGATCCCTGCTGGGCTTTGTCAAGCTTTTCAGTCATTGCATTGATTATTATAGCATTGTGTCTTACTATTCGGTTGTTCTGTGCTGCAATGGTTATGATGTTAATCTTTAGGCCCTCAACATCATTACCAGTGATCCTGTTACTGTGCACCACATCTTTCTTGCCCAACTCTGCCATCTTGACACCCATTTCCTCAATCTTGCTTTGCAGGGCCAAATTTTTAATTTTAAGTTCATTGATTTCAGAGAAGGTCCATTCCAGAAGTTTAGAATGGGACTCAGAGTTGGTTTTAGCCAGGTACAGAAAATCAAGGGAAGGCTCTTTACCAGTGTTAATAGGGGAATTGTCGACATTCTGAATGTCTAAAACAGGGCCCACACAACGCTTAGAAGAGTTGGTATCAACTTCCTCTGGCTCGGAGGACTCTTCGGTATAAGAGACAAGGCTTTTAGCCTAGGAGGTTTTGCCAGCAGGGTTGAACTTAGGAGGAGGACAGTTGGGCTCAAGCGCAACCCAGATTTTACTCGGAATCTTGGAAGGGCCAGCATGCAAACTAGGGGCTTTTGGGCCAGGGCTAGGGTTAGGCAAATAATCCGAGCCACTGGGCTCAATATCATCACTATCAACGTCAGGGTTGGCTTCCGAGGTAGCAGGGGCATGCTCATGTAGATATTCAACAATAAGCTTAATTAACCCAGTATGAAGGATAAGAAATCTTTTGGAATTCTTTTTATTGTCCTCCAAATTTTTCTTCAGAGAGCATAAGATATAATAAGGGATAGAAACCCTTACCTTGTGGTGGAAATGGTTAAGGAGGGCGAAGTGGTACCCGTAGACTTTAGTGAAATGTCCATCCACTGTGATATACTCCATGATGGCCCGAAGGACCTTTCTCTAGATAGATTTTATGGAATCAACATCAAAATAACTGTTGGCAATATTGCCCAAGTTTTGCTTTTCCTTGTCATTTTTGGGGAATTTTATAATAGCTTCATCAGAGTAAGCCCTGTCCCTGAAAAACTTCTTCCCATCAGTGGGTAATCCCGTAACTTTGGCAATTAAATCTTCGTTGAGCTCCACATTCCTGCCGAATAGAGTCAGGTTGCCATCATGCCAATTTTTGGCAAAAAGATTCGTAGCCTCCAGATCAGAACCATGAAGCTTCTCCAAAAAAGGGAAGAGACTTCCACTTTTTATCTTGTTCCAAGCCTTAGCATTTTTCATATGGATTTCATAGCTGTCCAGCTTAGTTTGCTTTCTGTCCCCACCCATCTCAGCCAACACAATGAGGAAGAAACAAACACAATCCTTTCTAAAATTGGCCCCACCAAATCTAAGCACCTACAAAGCGTGTGGAGTAAACTTGCAAATTACTCCATAGAGCTCGATCCCATACAATCTAATGATTGTGATGTGATAGATCCAACCTGTCCTCATTAAAGGGATAACACGATGCCTTACCATGTAGTTTATCATAATTTAATAGGGCACAAACTTTAATACTAAGATTGCTATTATTAAGCCAGGTACACACTTCTTTATTCTTGACTCCTTCATTAGCAAAAAAAGTCCACGACAACATTGGCTTCTCTATAGACGTGTGTTATTTTAACTTTTTCAAACTTGTCCAATTTCAATTTAGCTTCATCAATCCATGATTTGATGGTCCACGAGGGAGGAGACTTGCCACGGAGGCAGTCAATTATGTTTTTGGAGTCTCCTTCAATCCATAAGTTTTTAATATTGAGACTTTGGGCTAAATTTATAATATGGTAAGCACCAGCCGCCTCCGCAAGGTGATTAGTTTGAAAGCCAAGAGGAGAGGCCATCGCACCCATGAAGTTTCCATAGGAATCCCTTATAACTCCTCCACAGCCCGCCGCCCCCGGATTGCCTTTAGCCGCACCATCAAAGTTAGCTTTGATCCACCTATTAGGTGGAAAAGTCCATCAGACTCCCTCTCTGTCCTTTTTATCCTTAAAAGTAAAGCTACCCAGAATGGGGATTATGTTCCATACCTTAGCAACACAAAGATCATAGTTCGAAAACTCAACATTCAAGATCTTCCTATCCTTCCGAGCCACAGTACTAAAGTTTTCCTTTAGAGATCTAGCTATTTTATCAAAGACATAATCCACAGAGGCTTCTTTGCCCCTAAAAATTCTGTTGTTGCGTTCTTTCCAGATGCCCCAAGCTATATGAGGGAAAGATAGCTCCCAAAAAAATCTGAGGAAAGGATTCCTTGTTGGGGCTTTCCATTGAGAGAAGAGTTCTTCAATGAGCATTGGGAAGACCCAAGAGAGGTTCCATAATCTGTTAAAATTTTCCCAGAGAGAAGCAGCAAAAGAGTAGTGAAGGAATAAATGATTAACAGATTCAGCATCCATCTTACAAGGACAACATCTATTAGGGATTTGAAATCCCCATTTAAACAAATTGTCAATCATTAGAAACTTATTTTGAAGCAAGATCCAAAAGAAGATGTTAATTTTAGGAATCAGATTATTGCCCCAAGCTTTAGGCCAAAAGGGAGGATGATCCAGAGAAGAAGTGAGCTTAGCAAAAGCAGAAGATACAAAAAAATTACCAGAGGGATCATCAATCCAAACCGCATGGTCCTCCAGCTGCTCCGAGCTAGGTCTAACAGCCAGCAACGTAATCTGGATGGGAGCCAAAACCTGACTAACATTGCTTAAGTCCACCCAATTACCATTCACTCTGTAATCTTTCACATAAGTACCAAACCTAACCTTGCAATTCTCAGCCCAATCTCTGAAATGTTTAATATTTATTAGAGGTTCCTTAAAAAGCCATCTATCTTCCCAGAATATGGTACTATTCCCATTTCCCACTTGCCAACCAACGCCTTCCTCCATAATCTTTTTTTCAATAATTAAATTGTTCCAGCATATAGATCCTTTAGGAAGAAGGTGGGGGTCCTTATTTATGATAGAAGAACAATTGTTATCAAGGTATTTGCTAGCCATAATATCATTCCACTCCTCGGAGGAGGAGAAAATTCTCCAAATTTGCTTGGCCAAGAGGATTTTATTAATAGATCTGATTCTTCTTAACCCAAGACCGCCGTTCTTTTTAGGTCTACAAACTAGATTCCAGTCAATTAAGGGAATTCTTTTATTTTCCTCAACACCCGACCATAGAAATATTTTTTGAATTTTTTCAATTGTGTCAGCATATTTAGCAAGGATCTTAAAGAGGCTCAGGGCATAGATAGGGAGATTCTGAAGGGAGGCTTTGAGGAGCTGAAGCTTATCAGCTTGGCTAAGCAGAGCACTTTTCTAACTTGCAAGCTTTTTACTAAATCTATCCACCAACAAAATCCATAAAGCATCAGGAGGTTTCAAACTTAAAGGAAGACCCAAGTAGGTGGCAGGAAGGGATTCCACCTTACAGTCCAGGATTCTGACGATTTTGGTATGTCGATGAGCCGGAGTATTGAAAAAGAATAGCGAGATTTTTTGATTGTTGATTAGCTGACCTGAAGCTCTCCCATATTTGTCAAGCAATTGTTTAATAGATTTAGCTTTAGAAATAGAAGCTTGACCCATGAGCATAGTATCATCAATGAATTTTTGATGGGAAAACAGCAGGTTGCCCGAGGACGGTCTGAGCCCAGCGATAACTTTAAAGTCAATCAATTTTTTCAGCTTCCTGCCTAAGCTTTCTGCCATAATAGTGAATAAATTAGGAGAAATCGGATCACCCTACCTGAGACCTCTGGAGCTCTGAAAAAAGGAAGTCGGGGAACCATTGACCATAACCGATATGGAAGCTGTGGAAACAAGTTGCTCCACCATTTGGACCACCCTATTATTAAAATTGAAGGCCTTCAGGATTTTAAATAAGAAAACCCAATCAACTCTGTCATAGGCTTTTGAAATGTCAAGCTTCAAAAGGAAACCTTCAGTCTTTGATTCAACAAGGGAGTGAATGTTCTCATGAACCAAAACAATAGAGTCAAGAATTTGTCTACCAGGAACGAAACCATTCTGTTGAGGAGAAATCAAGGAAGGCAAAAAAGTTAGAATCTAAAGGTTAAGACCTTAGAGATGATCTTGTATAAAGAATTGCAAAGACTGATAGGTCTAAAAGCCTCAAAGTTGTCAGCTCCAGGTTTCTTGGGGACGAGGACCAAGAAAGTAGCATTTAGTTCTTTTAAAAGACATCTGGGTCCAAAAAATTCCTTAACAACATTAACCACATCTTCTTCAACAATCTCCCAAAACCATTGGAAGAAAAACAAAGGAAAACCATCGGGCCCCAGGGCTTTATTCCCATCAAAGGAAAAGACAACCCTCTTGATTTCCTCAGTGGTAGGGATAATAGTCATAAAAGAGTTGTTCTCCTAGTTGATAATTCTTGGTATAGCTTCCACAAGCTCATCTTGCTCATTCTAGTTTATTTCAGTACTGGAAGAGAGAAGAAGTTTAAAGAAGGAGCCTGCCTGTGTCCTAATATCCTCTTCCTCCACAAAACTAGTTCCATTCACATCAATTTGAGATATTCTATTGATAGCTCTGTGTTTACACGCCGAAAGGTGGAAGTACCTAGTGTTTCTATCTCCAACTGACAACCAAAGGGCTCTTGATTTTTGTTTCCAGAACTCCTCCTCCTTCCCAATAATATCATGCATCTTAGTAAGGAGCACATTCTCTTTTTCCTTAGTGTCATTCAAGTAACCCTCGTTCTGAATTTTGAGTTGAATGGCTCCTAGATCCGTCTGAAGTTCTGAATTGATCTTAAAGATGTTACCAAAAGAATCCTTTTTCCATTTTTTAAGATTGCATTTCACTTCCCTTAATTTTTTAGCAATTCTGAACATTGCAGTTCCTTGAATACTAATATTCCACCATTTCTTTAATTCTTCTTTGAGATTAGGATGGGAAATCCATATTTTTTCAAATCTGAAGGGGGTATTCTTTTTTTTTTTATAGGATCCGCAGTTAAGCTGAAAGGGGAGTGATCAGAACCTATTCTAGTGACAGATTTAAGGGAACAATAGTAATCAAAATACCAATGATTAGAAATCAAGGATCTATCTAATCTGACCCATATGAGGTCCATCCCCTTTCTGCAATTTGACCAGGTGAAGGAGGCTCCAAGAAGATCCAGGTCTATCAGCCCTTGAGTATCAATAAAATTCTGGAGATCCTCTTTACTTTCCAAGTTAATCTGGGATCCCCCAAATTTCTCACCATTCATTAAGGGGGTGTTAAAATCTCCCATAACAATCAAAGCTTCTTTGTCAAAAATCCTTCTAATGGAGGCTAATTCCAGCCAAAAAGATTTCCTCATACCTTTTCCATTAGGAGCATAAATGTTCATTTGAATCCAACTGAAGTTATCTCTTATATGGGTGAATCTAGTAACCATGTGATTCAAACCTTCCAAAAAAGGATCACCTTTGATGTTGTGGTAGTTCCAGAAAGTAACAATGCCACCCAAAGCACCAATAGAATTATTGCCCTGGTTACAGTAGTGTTGAAAGAGTTTCATTTTTTCAATTTTCTCCTTAGACATTTTAGTTTCCTGAATCAGAAGAATATCAAGTTTGTGATCTCTAACAAAGTTACAAAGAACATCCTGCTTGTTGGGGCTATTGAGTCCCCTTATGTTCTAGGACATAATCTTCATTAAATTCCAGGAGAGTTAAGACACTCCAGGATGGTTTTTTGAGATCCATCAGCTATATCCTGAAAACTATTCGGCTCTCTTTTCTTTTTTGAAGACTTTTTACCTCTTGAGTTTTTTGGTGCTCCACAATCAGCCTTACCTCTTGATCTGGTGGAAATGCCACTAGGGGTCTTTCCATGTTTATTTTTTCTAGGCTTCTTTTTTGATGTATTCTCTTCTTTATCAGTTTCATCTTGGTTGTCCGTCTCTCTGCTAGATTCCCAATCCTTTTCATTTGGTAGTCTTTGTTCCCAAGGTAGAGTATCCATATTACCATTCTCTTGGCAACACAAAGCATTGCTGGAAAGGTTAGCAGAGAAATCCTATTTTTCAAGGGATTTAGAGGCCCCAACGGTAGAGCTGGTCTCCATCAGCTGTTCCACTCCCAAAGAGGGGGCGGGAAACAGAAAATAGGGGGAGAGGAGGGATATTCAAGACCAAGGATAGGCCCTCACTGGGGATATCCTCCAAATCCGGCATCTCTTCATTTCTATCAGATGGGACAGTCATTTGGGAGAAGGAAGGAGACAGGATCCGATCAACTTCTATAGCTAGGGTGCCCTCAATGAAGCCTCTATCCCTAGTAACAGACATTGGGTTATGAGGCTCAAAAGGGACCTCAACTTTTTCCTCCAAAACCACTTCAATCTCTGAGGGTCCTTTCTGATTGTTGGCTTCAAAGACCAACTCCTGCTCTTTATTCTCCCTCCTTACTTCTACAGAGTCATTCTTCTTTTTTTTCCATTCTTTTTTACCTAGATCTGCTGGCTTATCTTTCTCTACAGCTGCATTAAGAGGGCATTTTTTCGCCCAGTGATCAGATTTCCTACACTTGAAGCAGAAAACGGGATGGTTTCAAATTCAATGCTCTGTTCCCAGGAACCCAACTTAGATTGAATCTCAATTGAAGAGGGTAAATGAGCTTCCTGAGGAACCCCCACACATATCCTTGCAAAAACCAATCTCTTTCTAGTAGCTATCATAGTATCAATCAAAAGGAGCTCACCGAAAGAACTTGCAATACCTAGAAAGATATCTTCACTCCAGTATTCCAGGAGTAGGCCTGGGAGTCTAACCCAGACTGGGACATTCTCAAAGATAGAGTCCGATAGATCCAAGTGGGAAGACCTCTTCTTAAGAGCTAGGGACGATTTTCCTATCACCCAAGGACCTCCACCTCTAACAGCCATAATATCCTCTTTGCAAGTAAATTCAAAAGCAAAAAACCCTTAGGAAGAGCAACAATAGAGACTTTCCCACTGGTTCTCTATTTGTTTTTAACAAATTCCCTGACCACTTTAGTATTTGGTCTAGGGCCCATAAACTTCCCAACCAAGGTTCGTTCCATTAAGGCAATATTATAGTCTATAATCAAATCAAGAGTCAAAATAGCAAACTTACCTCTAGCAGGGGACAAGATATTATGCACAGGAGGGAAGGAAGACTTACCATTAGGTTTAACCCCGAAAAGAGAGGTCTAGGATTTTCCTCCTATACTGCCAGTGGTCCCCACTCCCCCACTAACAATTGCAACTTTTCCGTTGGGAGAAGTAGCAGAGAGAGATGTCAGATTTTCCTTTCCCCTTGGGTCCACTTGTATTTTGTCTCCAGAGTCCACATCATCCCAGTCATCCTTACCTTGCTTTTGACTTGGTTCCAGCTCCTGATACAACTGTCAAAAATCTGATCTTGCTTCGTTCCTAGATCCGCCTCCATTGCTTTGAAATTCGAACTTAGTTATCGATTGTTATTGAGTGAGTTTACAAGACTATGATTGAGAACTATACCCTTTTGAGGGTCATCAAACAATTTGATGGAACTCTATCATAGCTCAATATGGATTGTCAAATAATTTTGGAATCTCTGATTCGAGAGTTCGAGAAAATGGTAGTTCAAGAACTCTAAAATTCAGCTCGAAGCTACACCCTTCTGAGGGTCACATGGCAGCTTGATAGAGTTCCACCTGATTCAAGGTTTGGTTTTTCAAAGGAAGATCTTCTCAAGAATTTATATTTATTTTGTAATCAACAAGCTTTGTTATGTAAGCCTTAAGGGATGGGCCTTGGCAAAGTGAATTCTAATTTTTAGGGCACATTTATAGGGACAATGTAATAATGTGAAATATTATCATACATTATTATATTATCTATTATAGATAGTTATTACAACTGCAATTTTATCTTTCTATGTTTAAATTTGCCTACTATTTAGATCAATGATAATCAAGTATTTTTACCTTTCAGAATATACCCCTAATAAGTTCACAATGATAAATATAAAGATTAATTAAATATTACAATAGTAGTCCCTTTTAATGCTAGATCTCTTGAAATACTATACTATCTTTGATAAGGGAACTACTACCTTCTAAATCATTAAAAAGACTAATTGAAAATACTTTTTAATTAGGAGCAAGTAGTCTATTTTCCTCCAAATCTAATATACTTAGTTTGATACATTAATTTTTTTTTCTAATAGATATTGAAAAACTTTTTTTCAATAAATCCTAATTTTTCTAATGCACATTCAAATTAGTAATAAACTATACTAATTTGATAGGAATAATTTATCCCCACTTTGTATGTATATCCATCAAGTATAAGTTGAGGATGTGTGCTTAAAACAAATTGTTCTATCTTTGAGGGTTGAGATATGATATTTTTATAATAGTTTATTCAACCATTCTTTTTCGTCTTCTCTTTGTTTGTGTGTGTATACACACACATATACATATGTACATATATTATTTGGAAATGAAATTGATCTTAGATTTCTAATCCAAAAACTTTCAAATATTCAAAAAATAAGTAATAAATCTATTTGTGCATTTAATACTTAATTTGTAGTCGTGGTAGAGGATATTTAAGAGCATGCAATTTTTTATTAGACAATGTGTTTGAATTTGTATTTTGAAACATCTGGTTTTAAAATAAATATTTTTTGAGGGAGATACAACCCGTAAGCCTCCCATAGGATTATGATTGGGTTGCATGAATTGATGAATTTGGTAGGATATCAAGAATTATGTATTTTAAATATATGAGTTCTTTTGTATATGATCATATGAATTTGTATATATAATTTTAGCAATCCATTCTAAATGAAATTGATCCTAAATAAAATGATAAAATATATAATAATTTATTTCCTCCTATTGAATTAAATTCTACATGGCCCATATAGAATGTGTTACTAGACAATATGTTTCCAAAGAAGAAAATGAAGAGATTACAAGTGAAGCTGGTTTAGAGGAATTAAATACTGAATTACTCAAAAAATTTACTAACATATATAATTTTAGTGATAGGCAATATGAAAAATCAGATTATTTATTCAAGATTATTTAATTATATAGAATTAGTGTTTGTATTCTTGAATATAGTTTGAGGAATTGAATATTGAATTATTCAAAAAATTTACTATCTAATATATTTTTAGTGATAGACAATATGAAAAATCAGATTCTTTATTCAAGATTATTTAATTATATAGAATAATTGTTTGTATTCTTGAATATAGTTTAAATGAGTAATAGGATGATATGTTTGAATGAATATTTTTATCAATGTAATATAGCTCATTGAAATTATATTCCTAAGCCTCAGGTCTTTTTTCGGATATTCTTGGTGATAATATTTTCTTGGATAAACTTTATAGTTAGGTATACACCATTTTGGATGTTCTAAGTATATTTAATTCAAATTTGACCTTGAATTAATGGATTATGAATATTTTCATTTTCCTATGAATTTGTGTATGTTTGTTAGCCCATGTAAATTTGAATAATTTGGTATGGGCCTAAGTGATGGATGTAAATAGAATGTGAGATTTACTAACTCATAATTATTTGAAAATAATCTACTTGATTGAAAGGAAGGATATCCATTTTATTTATTTCCTTATCTAATAGTAACACTGAAAAATACACATGTTTGATAGTATGCACATATACATGATCTTGTTGGGTAATATCTATATTATCAATATGGGATGGTTGAAGTTGTTAGAGAATATAGGTTTTGATCAACAAATGTAGTGAAATAAAATTTTCCTTTGGCTTTAGAGAATATGATACTTTTTTAACATGGGTCTATAAATTAATTATTTTTGTATCTCCCTTCTACATAGTCTAGGATTTTTGTTTTCTATCCCATATTCTTGTGTATTTTATCTAGAAATATTTCAAGTGTTCATATTTTTCTACACAATTTTCCATTTTTTTTATTGCTCGATATGATCTTGAAGGTGAATTTACTTTGTTGATTTATTTGATAAACTTGAGATACATTTATACAAGAGAAAATGCAATTGTATAACCACATAACTAATAACTACATAATGGTTAAAATAAAAATGTAATATGTAATAACTACTATGCTAACATTTGCTAACATTCCCCCCCCCTATTATATTTTTTCTACAAATGTATCCCTAAAATCTTAGAATTTTCCTTGCCAAGGTACCCACCTTAAGGCTTATAGAAAAAAACTTGTTGAATAGAAAATATATGTAACTCTTTCTGAAGATTTTCATTGAAGATTTTTTTTTTGAATTAGGTGGAACTCCTCCAAGTTGCCTCGTAACCCTCAAAAAGGTGTAGCTCTGAGCTGAATTCTCAAGTTCATCTTCCCATGAACTCCTGAATCATAGACCATAATTATTGGACAAAAACCCTCCAAGTTGTCTTCATCACCCTTGTAAAGGTATAATCCTTGGTCTAGACTGTAATTACTGGATAACCATCCTCCAAGTTGTCTTCTTGACCCTCGTAAAGGTGTAATTCTTGGTCACAGTCTCATGAACTATCTGGGAAACAATCCATATTGAGTTCTTCACCAAACCGTTTACCTGTCTCAAAAAATCAAACTTCACAATATGTGTATTCTTTAAATGTGTCAGCAATAACAAGGAAAAATAAGAAATTAAATCCAAAAACACTTCTCATGCAAAGCATCATCTCAGAGTGAGAATCTGACTTGAGATGATGGAAATTCATCCATCCTTCGGTGCCACCAACCTCTAGTATTATCTTGTTACACTTTATCCATTTAATATCTTAGACGAGTCTTTAGAGGCCTCATCAAGAACAACAATGATGGATCCGAAATTCCAAGCATAATTGTTTGAATTTCTTTTGGAAACATTGATAAACTCATCTATAAAATATTGAAGAAATACACTTTCCCAAGCATTGGTAGTAAGAAGATAGATTACTTGATTGGCATAACTCAAGGAATATATATCAACTGCTTGATGTCTTATAGTGCTCATAAAAACAGTTTGAGTTACATCTTCTCTTGCAAAGAAACTTACCTCCATGTTACCACTAATAAGAGATCCATTCAAATGACTATGTAACAATATATGAATCCTTATATATTGCGAATGAATGATTGTCTCACTCTTGATTGCATCATCTAAAACAAACAATATTTGTTCTATTTCAATGATAAAATCAACATGACTAAATATATCAATAATATTAATTTGATGACAAAAGATAATTCCTTTTTTATGCTTCATGAATTCCATTTTAGAGCCCACACTATCATTTCCGCATACCCATGAATCTTGTGAATCCTTCGCATGTAGAAAATATTGCATTCTATTAATATTGTTTTCCCATAATTTAATTGTTGAAGGTTGGACAATAATGAACCCTTCTTCCAATTCAGAAAAGCTGGACTATTAAAAACTTTATAAAGAGGGGAATTAATAAACTTACTATGCTTATTCCATAGTACTATAATAGAAACCACATGGCTCCACCTTTCGCATGATTCTACAATTCTTTCACACAATTTCGTTCCCCAAGAGCAACCACTCAATCTAAGGTTTTGATTTTTCCATCTACAAATCACTATGCTTTGGATCGTTTCTTGTACTCCCAAGCGCCACTTTCAATATGATTCGCGCCTTTCTCATTGTCGAGCATAAGTTCTGCATGCCTCTCTATGGCACCGCATCTTCATTTCTATGCAGACTTACGAGAGCGCTAGTAGAGTCCTGAGTTTGATCTAGATGTATAGAGTGATTGGCCAAATAACATTTATTGCAAACATGGATTGCTATCTATTGTTAAGTCCTCTCATCAACTGTTATTCACTGGTTCTAGATTCAAACTTGGGAGGTCTCTCCTTCCATGACTCACACGCCTGCTATAAATAATGAGACTGGTCTTCAACCTATCATGACCTCTTCTAATGTTTCATCATCATGCCAAGAGAAAACAGTGACTTCATCAAATCATACGCACAACATAACTGGCGGTATAGATATCTTCACACGTAGCAAGAGATCTGCATCTGCACATTTCTATTCTCATGATTCTGCCAAAACACCATCTGCACGCTAGATTACCAATTAAAATGCCCAGGCATTCTATCGCAACTCTGATACCAAATGAAGGCGAATGTACTTGGTTGATTCATTCGATAAACCTGAGATACATTTATACAAGAGAAAATGCAGTTGTATAACCACATAACTGACAACTGCATAAAAGTTAAATAACGATGTAATACGTAATAACCACTATGCTAACATTTGCTACAGAATGTCGATTCCCCTATTAATGCTGGTAAAGAGCTATCCCTGGATTTCTTTTATCTGATTAAAATCAACTCCGAAACCCACTCTAAAATCTTGGATTCGACGTTATCCGAAATTAATGAGCATAAAATCAAAAACTGGGAGTCAAGATTGCAGATTTGGGCAAGAAAGATACGGTCCATAGCTACAGGATTACAGATAATGAGATTGAGGGCTTAAGAATCAACATCAAAACTATTGCTGAACAGAACCATAGAATAGCAAAACACAATGCAATAATAATCAATGCTATGACAGAAAAACTTGATAAAGCCCAACAGGGTTCCTTGGTGGTGGATCTTGAAGACACTGAAGAAAAAATTCAAAAAACTGATGATGGTATATCTAGAAAAACCAGAGCTAATTTGAAGCGAAAGGCTCCCTTAACCCCGAAAATGGTGCAGACTTTCAAACAGGGGGTCATTGATATGCAGGCGTTGGAGGCAGAGATTGAGACTGTCCTTCGGTCTCTGAAATAATCCTGTGTTCTTCTGCTATCTTTTTCTTTTTGACCCTCGTAATCTTTTTTGTCCGATTGCTATTGTTTTTTGTTGGGCAGCTATTTTTTTTTGGTGGACCATTGGTGGTCATTTCTCTATCTTGTAAACTTTGTGGTTTTGGGTCCCTGTAAAACCCGTTTCACCCTTTTATCAAAAACATTTGCTAAAAGATCTCACAAATTATTTTTTATATTTTCTTAATACACTTCCAAGATATGTGCATCCTAGAATAAATCAATTATTGACACTAAATTTGAGATTCCATAAATGAACTTCTCTATGCTCTTTTATAGCCATAAATATTTATTAATAATTATAGAAATCATAACGAAGGATTTGTGCCATCTTATGCTTTTGCTTTGAAAATATGTGTATTTTATGTCTAATGAATTTATTAAATAAATAATTCATGAATGATTCAAGTTAGAGTTATTGTTAGTAAATTCTTGTTTAGGTTATGTATTTAGGAATATGATATTATAATATATTTTGGTGCATGAAGATTTTGATTTGTGATGTACATACCTTTAGTTATTTATATTAGATCATGTGGACAATTTATGAACTTAATTATAAAAGGTAATGACCATGACTTCATTATGATATTGGTACCCCTCAATTATGTTGGTAGGAAGTGGTGCGTGTCCGAGTCTATGTGTGTGTGGTGAATGCAATTGTAATGATATGTATTGGGTATGATATAGTGTGGAGTGGATTCTATTTTTCAATATATAAGATATCGGGGTATAGTCCACAAATATCTCTTATCTTTTATGAGATCTACCTTCTATATGTCTATATATGAATCTTATCAAGTCATACCAAAACTATTTTTTACTATATATATATATATATATATGAATCCTATCAAGTCATATCAAAACTATTTTTTTTAGTAAAAATGAGGATAAAACTCTAGTTTTTGAAGATTCACTATATATTTCAAATGATTATTTTTTTTTTGCCATTTTTTATTGAGGTTGAATGCTCAATTAAGAAAGCTATAATCCAAAAAATAGATTTTATCTTCAATATGTATGTGATTTTTTGTATTTTTGTTATTTTACATTAACTCACTTTATAAGCTATAAATAGGAGAATTTTTCTAGTACATTTTTTTGAATGATCCCCAAAATTTGTGGAAGATTGAATTTTTATATTTTAATTTTTAAATCTAAATATATTGTAAGATGATATGATCTAAGTTGGGTATGTGGTAAAGTTTATAAATCCTAGTTTTAATGTAGGCCTCTAACTTTTTTGGAAGTGGAGATGCATTTAAATGAAAGATTTAGTTTAATGAGTATGTGTAAGATCATCATGAAAAAACCAGGGCCTTCAGTAGCAATGAAAATTTAGAAAATAAGAGTTAAACAACTTGCCGTAAAAGTTTGATTAAGTTATTTATATTATTTCAAAAATATGTAACAATAGAATCTATAACAAATTGAATGTGATTTCTAAACTACTAGGTTTATTTAGAAAAAAAAAAAATCTATTTGATAAAATTTTAAAATTTCAATGCAGTAATACTTAAATTTCAAGGAAAATAGAAAAAGTAGGTGTCTGTCTACTACCCTAACCACAATAAAATTATGATATTTTTTTATAATATTTTAGATATAAGTAGGGGACTCATGTCCCGATGTCATGCATATTTTGTTGTAATTTTTTTCCAAGTAAATAGTTAATTATGAATTTTTTATTACAAATTTTTAAAAATATAAAAACTCTTATGTTTGACCACCTTAACTTGGTCAAAACTTCATGAAATTCATTTTTTTTTAATCTTATAGTATGCGAAAAATAGAATGTGACACATGTTTCAGAGTAAAAAATGTGATACCATTTGAAAGTTATAGATGTTTTTCAATCAGGAATTTAGTCGTAATTTAAATAGAAAATGAATAATAATTATTTATTAAATTGAAAGTAAAGCATAATTTATATTGGTGGAAAGCTAAGAATCTCCTATAAAAATCTTTTCTGTTTCATCAATTTTGGGTAAAAAAAGTCATCAACCATATGGACCATCATACCACTTACATATCGCCACTTTTTGGCCCATCATGATCCTGCACATACCTTAATAGTGTTGGTTATTATTGTAGAGAATTATTTTTTATTTTTTATGTGAAATTATAAGAGAAAATTAATAAATGTTTGATGCAATTATATAATATCATCTTATTTGGATGAAATTGAACAAGTTTTCTTAGATATATGGGAATCAAAAGAAATAACTAAAGAAGGAGAGAATAAAAAAGAAAGAACTTGAAGAAAAAGAATAAAAATAAGGAGTGGAAGAAGGAGAAGAAGGAGGAGGAGGGTACGAAAAACATGATGGTGTACAAAATGAAGGATACAAGCACATGTATTTTAGTTCCAAGGAAGAAAGATTCAATCCTTTAATTTCAGGAATGCCTTCATGAGGAAAATTTTGATGTTGAATTGTAAACCCTAATAGAAAATATTACTTCAACAATATAAAATTATCCATGAAATTAAAGGTGCAAGGAATGAACATCATATATAGTGAAATATTAGGTAAGGATGTTCAATGTTTTGAATATTTGAATACATTAACGCATAAATATGTTATATATTCAAATTGTTATGATTTTGATATGCATGGGTTAGATACTATTCTTTCTTAGATTGAATCTTTTGGAATAAAAAAAATAAATTTGTCAAAGAATCTCATTAAGATTTGGTATAAGAAGATAAAAGTTAAAATACAAGATATTAAACATAACAAAATCTAAAGGAAGTTCAAGGAAGATTTATGAATCTAAAAAATATTGCACAAAGAAATCAAATAATCAATAAGGATATCAATATGTAGAGAAAAAAGATGAGAAAAGTAGTTCCCTTCATGAGCCAACAAAACTAGTGGCTGGGTGAATGATGATCCTCCCATTTTTTTGGTCATTCTGAGCGCTGTGTGAGCCCTGCCCCTGACTTATAGAATGCCGACAATTCCCCTATTAATATTGGTAAAGAGCCATCCCTGGATTTTCTTAATATGGCTAAAACCAATTCTGAATCTCACTCTAAAATCCTGGAATGGACTTTCTTCGAAATTAACAAGCTTAAAATATAAAACTGGGCTCTACAAAGCAAAATAGAGGAAATGGGAGTCAAGATTGCGGATTTGGGCAAGAAAGATGCGGTCCACAGTAATTGGATTATAGATAATGATGTAGAGGGATTAAGGACTAACATCAGAACCATTGCAGAATAGAACAATAGAACAACAAGACACAATGCAATAATAATCAACGCTGTAACCGAAAAACTGGATAAAGCCCAGCAGGGTTCCTTAGTGGTTGATCTTGAAGACACTAAAGAAAAAAGCCAGGAAACTGATGGAGGCATTTCTAGAAGAACCCACACTAATTTGAAGTGAAAGGCCCCCTTAACCCCAAAAATGGTGCAAACTTTCAAAAAGGGGGTTATTGATATGCAGGCTTTGGAGGCAGAGACTGAGACTGTCCTTCAGTCTCTGTAGTTTTCCTGTGTTCTTTTGCCGTCCTTTTCTTTCTAACCCTCTTGGTCTTTTTTGTTTGCTTGCTGCTGTTTTTTGCTAGGTAGCTGTATTTTTTTGGTGGACCAATGGTGGTCTCTCCTCTATCTTGTAAACTTTGTGGTTTCGGGTCCTTGTAAAACCCGTTTTACCCTTTTATCAAAAACAAAACTAGTGGCTCAAAATGATGAAGAACCAAATAAAGTTTCAATGATAGAAAATGGTACAATATGCATGCATCCAAAGCCTATGACTGCATTGGGTGGGAGTTTTTATTCAAAATTTTGAGTGTGTTTGGCTTTAGCAATCAAGTCATTGAACTAGTTTGCTACCTCATCTCTTCTACTACTATCATCATTTTGGTCAATGGATCTCCTTCACATTTTTTAAAGAATTCCAGAGGATTAAGACAAGGTGATCCCATTTCCCCTATTTTGTTTACTATAATGACTGAATGGATTGGGAGGAATTTGAATAGATTGGTGGTTCAAGGAGCTTTGTTGGGTTTACGCCCATCGTCTAGCAATCTTGTTAGCTCCCATTAGCAGTTTGTTGATGATACCATTTTTATGGGTAGATCTACAGTGGCCAAAGCTAAAACTATTAAAAATGTTTTAGATGACTATGAGGGAGCTTCTGGTCAAAAAATCAATATTCAAAAAAGTTCTTTTCTTTTCTTCAATACTCTGGTTAGAAGACAAAACAGGATTGCTAACATTTTTGGGTGCAGAGTGGAGGTTCTTCCTTCAATTTACTTGGGATTGCCCTTGGGCCTTAAGCCCTCTGACTCTTTCTGGAATTCCTTGGTGGACACATTCAACAAAAAGTTGGCCGATTGGAAGGGAGCTCTTCTTAGTCAAGTTGGTAAGATTCAACTCCTCAAATCCACTCTTCAAAACCTTCCTATCTATGCTCTGAGTCTTTTCAATATTCTTCTTAAGTATGCATAAGCTATTGAAAAAATAAAAAAATGTTTCTTTGGTTTGGAGTTGAAGAAAGGAGGCATATGCCCCTCATTGATTGGGACTTGGTTTGTAGACTGAAGAAGCTTGGGGGTTTGGGCCTTAGAAGAAACAAAACTATTAATAAATCTCTCCTTGCAAAATAGATCTAGAGAATTTTCTCCTCAACTCGAGAATGGCTAACATTGGGTCTCTTAATTCTTTGTTGGAGTTTCAGTGTCTACCCAGGGGTTCATCTCTCTAGAATGATATCTTAAAGTGCAGTAAGATACTTCATCTAGGTTTGGGATGGAGTATAAGAAGTGAAAATATTGCGAGGTTCTGGGAGGATAGATGACTTTTGTGGGAACCTTTGGTTTCTTTTGATAGTATCAAACATTGGGCGGACCTTTGCAAGACTACTTTTAGATCCCTAGTTAAAGATTACTAGAGGAATGGATGTTGGGTGAATCTTTCTCAAATAAGTATGGATCTTGCCCCTATGCAATCCTCCTTTATAGCTTTTAGATTGGACTTGAATTTTCAGGAGGACATCTTGGTTTGAATGGCTTGTTCATCGGGCAACTTCTATGTTTCGTTGACTGTCTCTTTGTTGTCTTTTTCTCCCGAACCTCCCCCATTTTGAGCCAAATCTTGGTTAAGCTACTTGACCTCGAAGGTTAACATTTTATTTTGGATCCTTCTTCAGAATAAGGTGCTTATGGTGGACAATCTTTGCAAGAGGGGATTTCAGATCCCTAAATGATGCTACCTTTGTAAGTGTGTAATGAAAACAACTAATCATTTGTTTATTCATTATACCTTTCTAAAATCTATATGGGATAGGTTCTACTCTTTGTGGAGAATATCCTCGGTGTCGCATGGTACTATTAAGGATAATTTTATTCAGTGGGTGACCCCATCCTCTAATCCACATATTTGTAAGCTATGGTCCTTGAATTTTCCTTATGTTTTCTGGGGGGTTTGGAAGGAGAGAAACAAAATAGTGTCCAAGGATAAGGAATCTTCAGAGAAATTTGTGTTTGATAAAACTTTCAGACTCATTGGGGAAAAAATTAATTTGGATCCTCTTTAGGAGGTGGTGGTGGAACCTGTGGTGTGTTCTTCTTATGACTCTAAAAAGGCCAAATCTTGGGAGATTAAAGGTGATGTGTCCCTGGCTTCTAAAATTGCAAAAAATAATCGGGATGGTGTCTTGTGGTATCACCTTCCTAGGGGTTGGATTAAAGCTAATTTTGACAGGGCAGCGAAAGGGAATTTGGGATTGGTTGGGAGTGGAGGTGTGTTGCGTGATCATAAAGTTATGTTTATTGTTGGGGTCATTGTTTCTTTAGGGAAGCAAACCAATAATTTAGCTAAAGATTTAGGATCCTACCATATATTATATTTGGCTTACAGTTTGAAATTTAAGAGCATTTGGATTGAGGGCGACTCCAAGAACATCATTGATTGCCTCATTGGTGTTTCCCTCCCATCATGGACTATTAAGTATTGGATTGATGAGAGTAGGGCCACTTTTTCTAAGTTTGATAAAGTTAAAATTTCCCATATCTATAGGGAAGGGAATGGAGTGGCGAATTTATTTTCCAATGAGGGAATAAGATAGAATAGAAAGGTGACATGGAAGAATTTCCAAGATTTTCCTGCTAACGTCAAGGCCCTTATCAACTATGATTGCACTCATGGGAGAGAAGCCACTTTTAAATATGATTAAAGGGAAATGTGTGAAGTATCACGATATTATAAGATTTGGTGGAATAATCATAATGAATATGACTGATGGGTTGAGTTCGCATGTTTTGTGGGTGCTTTGTTTTGTTGCGCTCTCTTAAGTTTACATTTTCTTGGAGTGGGTATTCAGGGTAAAATTATGTCAACAATGGGAGGAACCAGGAAAAGAGTTGAGCCTACTGTGTGCACTAAGAATAAAGAAAATTCAAAGGTGTGGAAGAAAATTGAGAAGGGAGGGCTGCAATCATTCATTGAAAGACTTCATGGGTCATAACTAATTTCTACAAATTACTTTGCAAAGCACTAGAATAGAGGTGAGATCATTTTATTTGGCAGGAATGTGATTGTCGATGAGGCGCTTATTAGAGAAGTTATTGGTCTCCCTATGGATGGTGTGAAATTTTACTAGGACAAGAAATTATGATCAGTTTTTTGAAGATAGAGGAGGAAAAGACTAGACTTGTTAAAGTTTCTAATAGCTATTTTGATTCGAGCAGAATAAAGAAAATTTGGAGGGAGGTGCTCAGAGTCTTAATGGAGTACATTATGCTAGAGAAGAGATTTACCTGAGTATACGAGTTTCATTTCATTTTACTTAACCATTTTAGATATAAAGTTAGGGTTTATTTCCCTTATTACCTATTATGCTCCTTGAATTATAGCATTGAAGAGAATAGGAAAAATCCTGATAAGAATATGGTCCTGCATATCGACCTAATTCAGCTCACTTATGAGCACTTCAAAAATATGTCAGGGGTTTCTATCCCCATCTCTTCCTCTACCTTGGAGGGTTATGACACAGAGTCAATCTCGCCCGAGGATGTCAAGGGTCCAGACTCGGACTAGGTGGAAGAGATTACTCATCCACCTAGTGAAAAAAGAAAGAATTCTCCTACTCCTAAGCCTTCCAACAAAAAAGAGTGTCTTCGGAAACTTGCTCCTGAAGAGTCTCTGTCAAAGGAAAAAATTAGAGAAGAACCTCCTATGAATAAATTGGTGGCCTATTAAGAGGACTCTCTGGATGATAACATTGCAAAACCTGTTAAAAAATCTTTCTCTTCTACCTATTTCTAGTCTATTGGTAGAGATGAAAGGCCCAACCCTCATGCAGACCTAAACCCTAATGACCTTGCTTTTGAACCTGATAGGAACTTTCATGGTGATATTCTTACTTTGGATAGAAACAAAGCAATTGGAAATTTCAAAATTTTGAAGTGGGCCTTTCACGAAATTAAGGACCTAAACTTGAAAAATAGAGCCTTGACTAGTAAATTGGAAATTCTAAAAACCAAGATGGCGGAGAAGAACGTGACTGAGCCTTTATGGATGGTGGAAGAGAAGATGGCAAAGGTGGACTATATCTAGGAAGAGGTGGAATTTATGAAAATCCTTAAGAAGGATGGGGAGATCCTAGGAAGAGAGGTTGAGAAAATGAGGAAAGCTTTGAATGCCACTGTTGAACACAATCACAAAATTGTTAAGAATAACTCTATTGACCTAAGAGCTTTGGCTGAAAAAATAGACATCACTCAACCGAGACTCTTAATTGTGGATCTGGATGCTAAGAAGAACAAAAACAAAGCTGGGGATTTGGGCCCTTCAAAGAGAACTAGGGCCAATATAAAGAAAAGACAAGATTATTTTCCTTTGGAGACCTAGGATCTTAGGATGGTGGTCCAAGATATAGACATCCTGGAAATGGAAGTGGTTGAGACCTTGAAGTCTTTGGGTTAGGCTTGGTTCTATTTCCATTGGTCTTTGTTGTGTTTTTAGTGGTTTTTTGATGTTGGCTATTAGTCATTTTTGTTTATCTATTATTTGCATCCTTTCTTGTTTGGGATTTTCTTTTGATCTATCTTTTCTTGGCTTGTAAACTTTGTGGTTTCGGGTTCTTGTAAAACCCATTTTTTCCTCTATCAAAAACAATAATAAATAAATTCAACAAGACAATCAATATGTATCCACTAGCTCAATGGGTAAATCATGAAATGTACCTAGCCACATTTTTTCTCATTTATTTTAACCTCTTAATATTGATGTTGAGTCCACTAAATCAAGTTGTTTTATTTACAAGATATTTGATGAATCTAATGGTTGAAAGGAATGCATGTATGACCACTTTCAATGAATGGTTGGTGTGACTCGAGTTGTTACCTCATATTTTGGCATGTGAGTATGTGGAGGACTCATGCTGGTCTACCTAATGTCAAAAAATAGAGTACCATGTAGTCTAGGGTGGAGTATGCGGATAATTCATTTATGTAGTTATTTAATTATTTATTTTTCATTTGCATGACTTAATGTGACATTTCTTTTTACAAAAAAAAATTATGAGGGGTTTCAACATAGCAACCATTGGTCTACATATATAATTTGTGGATCTATGTGATTGGTTGAGATGATTTTACATGTCTCTAGGGTGAGTGTTTGTTTAGTTGTATAAAGGGCAACTGCAAATGTCTAGTTTAGTATGGTCTATTATGAGCTATGGATAATAAAATTTGGTTCTTATTTGGACTGTCTTCCCACAACCAACATGTATTATTTAAAATTGGTAGGTTTCCACATTGCATTCAAGTTCAATTTCTACTAGCTAGGAGAATAATGTGTGATTTTTGAAAAAAATGATTTTATAATGACAAATAAAAGGGTGTTATGTGGTGTTATATGGTGTTATGATAGGCTTCTACCATTGATCTAAAATAATATTTTAGATATTTTTTCCAGTATAAAAATGTAGAGGAAAAATTATGGATGTAGATGATAAACTAAGGGTTTCTAATATAAGATAAAACATTTATGTGGTTGTGCAACAATATGCAAAGAAATGACTAAGAAAATAAATTAAATTAGAAGCTTTTCATAATTATCTATATGGATCGAGTATGATTGAAGTACTTAGAGTATATTGGCTTCCTTCTAGGCATTGCTAAAATAAAAAGATAAATGCATGTGAATGCATGCAAATACTTTCTATATAGAATTGTAGGTCTTCCCTTATGTATGCAAATAATTAGATCATTTAGGAAGATTTATTTTCTTTACATTGATATGATTGAGTGTCGTGTATGACTTCAATGAATTAATTACCTCAACAAAAATTTTGTCCTAATAGTTTTTTAAAAATAAAATATATACTACAATAGCATAGGTTACAACAATTCCACCTAAGAAAAATATTTAGGTTATACTATCTATTTATATACATGTTTCTCCTAGGCTAAGTGATATTTTTTCCATTTTTGTACAAGGTTATCTATATTTTATTCTAGGGTGATCAAATGGTGTATATCAAAGAATGAGAAGTTAAAGGAGACACTTATGAACATCTATATACAATAATATTTTGAATTTTGTTTTTCATCATCTAGAACTCTCCACGATTAACTAAGAATTTTATGAGATCTAGTGAACTAAATCTCTGGAGATACATTTTTTACTTTTTTGTAATTTATATTATTATTATGGTATCTATAAAATTTTCTCCAAAAATTTGAGAAGTTTTTTTCATCATAACATAAATAATATTAATAGTGGTCATATTCTACCTCACACACCTTCTACGATTTTAAAATTTTGCACTATCTGATCGGCCATGGAAAAGATAGGTGGGAGGCCAGTGGGTGTCCCCTTCTAGGATTTTTTCCTCTATGTCAAATCTCACTGATGGCACTTCGACTCATAATGCTAGTTCCTCAGGGTCTAAATCTTAAAATGAATGTACTTTATCTCAAGATGGTGGAACTGGCCACCTTCTTCACTTGGGTGGATGTCCTTTGGAAGAAGGGAATTTAGATTCTTATGTGGACAAACTGGTGGGAAAAGGTTCCTTATCCAAAATGAATATTTTTTCTCATGATGCCTCTAAATCCTATTGCGTTGTGGATGGTTTGGATTTTTTTATTAAAGATGAGATTATGGATGAGTTTGTAGAGAATCTTCAAATGTCCCTTGTACGTGTAAATTCTTATCCTTCGTACCTAATATTGAACAGGTATGTAAATGTATGGACTCTATTTGTACCCTTAAAAGAGAGGTTAATGTTAGTGCTATGTCAAATGAACTCTTCCCTTTTATCTTCTATAATTAAGAGGACTTAATTTATGTAATGATGGGAGGTCCCTGGGCTTATGACAAGAACTTTAAAAATTATCTTTCCTTATCTAAATGGAAACCTAGTCTGGACCCATCTATGATTTGGGCTTAGCTGCTTCAACATGGGCTAGGCTTCCTATCCCCCCCCCCCCTAAATTTTGGAACCAAAAGGAAGTTCATCGTATCATCAATTCTTTTAGTAGTTTCCTTATGGTGGACAAAGTTAATTCCCAGAAGTCTAGGCTTGTCTTGGCTATAAACTTTATGAATGTGGCTATTAATAGAGTAATACCTTCCTCTATTACACTTAAATCTAAATTTGGTTCTTGGACTCAATTCATGGAATATGAGAATGCAAGGATGTTTTGTCAGCTCTGTGGGAAATTTGGGCATATTAGCAATTCCTATAAGAAGTAATATTTCTAAAAAGATAAACCAGTCATCATGGATGATCCCCCTCTTCCTGTGAGTCACTAGGTGGGTCCCTTAAATTTTTGTTAGATGTCCCCTAAGTTGAATGGGCTCAGAGTGGTTGAATAAAATGAGATCTTGAATGTTGAAAAATAAAAAAATTATGGAGAAATTACAACAAAAGCTACTTTGTTGGTCTCTCCTCCTCAACTTGTGATTCAAGAAGATCCTATGGTTGGCACTGATGGGATGGGTGATTCTCCCCTTCAATCCCTTAGAATTACTTATTCAGATATTGTCAAGAATCTATATCTTCCTCTTGATAGAGAAGACTCAACATCCTAGGATGTTCTCACTAGAAAATGAAAGATTCACTTGTAATTTTGGGTTTCACATAGTTAGTTCTTCCTTGATCCTTAAATATATAGGAAAATGATGAGTCTTGGACTAAAGTGAATGAAATTTTTAAAAAAAGAAGAAAGTGGATGTTGGAAATGATTCAAAATTAGGTAGAACCAACAACAAGGATGTTAGAACAAGAGAAGCGGCTAGAGACACATCCTTTAGAAAATAGAGGACCCTCATAGGTATTTCTAATATTTCTTAATCAAAGAAATAATTTGGGGAGGTTTCTCTCCTCTACTCAATATTGTGTTAATACTGGCTTCCTCTATGTTTCAAGTGGAAATTTTGTCATGGAATATTAGAGGACTGAATAGTCCTCTAAAATAACATATTTTGAAGTGCTCAATAATAGATTTGAAAATTGATATTCTCCTAATACACAAGACAAAAATGTAGCAAGACACCTTCGAAAATAATATTAAAATTTTGTGCCCTAGGGTGGAGTACTATATTAGTGATGCTGAGGGAGCTTCCTGGGGACTTGCTACCCTTTGGAGGCTGGAGATATTTTCTAGCTACAAAGGATTCAATAACATTCATTTCTTAGAAATTTTCTTGGAAGATGGGCGAAATGGTTGGAATGAGAACCTTCTAAACATTTATGATCCTAATACTAGACTTACCAAGAATCATTTTTTGAACTCCTTGTTGATGCTTCTGTCTAACAACCAGTTGGTGAAGTGGATGCTTTTTGGGGATTTTAACACCCCCCTTTACCTTTTTTAGAAGCTTGGGGCTATGGAGGATTTCTCAAAGAGCATGATGGATTTTGCTAACTTCATTTCCACTCAAGGTCTCTTGGATGTGGAGCTACCGGGTTCTAAATTTACTTGGTCTAATAGATGTCATGGTCAAAACCATGTATAAAATTAAAATTGGATAGAGTGTTGATTTCTAGTGATTGGGATGTTCTAGCTAAATTGAATTTATCTACTCTCCCAAGATCTACCTCCGATCACAATTCTCTTCTTTTGAATTGGGAGGACCAACGAAAGTTTGGTCCATATCCCTTTAGATATGAGATTATGTGGAGTCTCCACTTAGATTTTAAAGATCTAATTAGGATTTGGTGGAACCTCCCTTGCTAAGGAGCCCCAATGTTTCATACATCCCAAAAAAATAAAAGGATAAACTCAAATGTTCAAGGTTGGAAAATAATTACTTTTGGGAATATATTACAAATGATAACAATATCCTTTTGAATCTCAAATATATTCAATAAAATATGGAAAGGGGATTTTTTATGAGGATATTTACAATAAATAAAGGGAATTAAGAAATGAATGGTTTATTACAACTAATAAGAAGGAAATATTCTAGAAGCAAAAATCCCATGTGTAATGGCTGCATGAAGGTGAAAAGAACATAATTTTTTTTCACCAATCGACCTTAAAGCATAGAAGAAGGAATAAGATCATCTTCCTTATTAATGGTAATGGATACTGTTTTAGAAAGGATGAGGATATGGAAGATGATTCCATCTTTTTCTTCAAAAATGTGGGGAGTGATCAACCCCACCTTCTAATGACTTTGATTCTCTCTTTGAAAATATCTTGAAGGGGGTTTTTGAGAATGATTTAAAGGTACCTGGAAAGACGGTTACTTTGTAGGAGGTTAATATTGTTGTTTTCTCATTTGGAGCTTTTAAAGCTCCTAGCCCTAACGGCTCTCCTCCCTTTTTTAGGACTTTTGGGAAATATTATCTAACGATCTCTTAAATGTTGCTAAGGATTTTTTGGGTCAAGAAGAGGGCGGGTGCATGGAAATGGGTAGCCATTCCGTGGAAACCCTTTTAAAAAAGAAGTTTTTGGACATAAAATGAGCGCGTTATAACGTGTGTGTGTTATAACGCACTCGCATTATGTCATCGGTTAAACCTAGGTAAGGTCCAGCGGATAAAAATTGCAAAGAGATAAGCTCGCATTATCGACTGTTAAAAGTAAAAATAGAAATGCAAATCTCTCATTTGCATTTCGATTTTTTTTTTTGTGCACCCGCGGCCAAAAACACCAAAATAGCATGCTCACGTTTTGGGAGAGGAATTTCTTCACCAAGCATCCAAATTTCTTTGTAACGATGGCGCTACGATGATGAGGAGCTGTAAGAGGTAAGGATTCTATGCTTTTTATTTTGAATTTGTTAGTTTTAGGTTGAATTTGATATCTATTTATTTGAAATTTTAGGAGATGCAAATCAACCTGCAAACTCTCAAAATTCTCAACAGGAGGACCAACCAAATCCTCAAGCTCAAAATCAACCACAAAATCAACCTCCTCCACCAATCACTCAACCCCCTCTTAACACTCAACAAAATTTAATGAGTGAAATTGAAAATAACAAAAAACAAATTGAGGATTTGATCAATAGGTTGAGTGATCCAAATGGTTCAACCACAAAAAGAATGACCCTAGCAAATTCCTTGAAAGATATGTTAACAAATGTAGATTCAATTAGCAAACAAATAACTGGATGGGAAGATAGGAGACAGGCGGCTAGGGAGTATTATACAAATAAACTATCATACGAGGATGTGAAAGATTTAAAAATAACAAAAGGTGATTTGTGCTCATTATTCACCGACCCACACACAAATCAAAATCTTACCCTCAATGCAAAGAGGTTTCCTATCCATTGGTGCCACCACCAACAAATGAAGGAGCGATTTTATGATAGGTGGTACATGGTCTTCGATTACCCACCGTGCAACAATTGCGAGGTCCCGCAATATTTCCTTAGGAAACTATACAGTGAGCTCGTATTGAACAAAATCCCAAATTATTTTGATATGAGGGATTTCTAGGGGAGAGGTGGGGGGTCAGCTCAGGATAGATCTGGTGCACAGCCGGATCCTATGCGGCAAGGTATACAAGCTCTCGCTAGGCTGCCTCATGAGCACATTGTTATGCCTTCTGTCGTGAAGGAAAGTGCTGACGTAGAGACATTGCAGGCAATCAGCACTTTGACCCAAAGTGTCATGCATCATACTATCCCTATTCTACAGCGCCATCCAGGGGAGTCTTCTAGTGGTGGTCTTTGAGCACATGTGTGTGAATCTTGTGGAGCTACTTGTTCACATGACCCCACCGACCCTCAGGAGATTGGTACGTAGGATCCATCTGTAGCAATGGAGATGGAGAGGGCAGCTAACATTTTGCATGAGACATATGGCATTGATAGTCAGGTAAAAGGTATTGCATGTGTTCATTGAATTTAATTTATTAAATTTTGATTTTGAAATGCAAGGTTACCTAAATTTTTTTTATGATTTTAATAAAATTGTAGGGTCATAGTGTTGAGACTAGATACACTGGCCCCCCACCAACCTATTTTTGCAGTACACCTATCGCTATGGTATGTAACTAGTAAACAATTATAAGTTTATTGCATATTAATGGAATTGTTTTACGAATGGTAATTTAATATGCAATTTTGGATGTTGAACAGACTAATATTGGAGGTTTTGATGGAACACTTCCCAGTGGTGGTGGATTTACTCAAACCTTCACACAGGTAATAGAATAAAGAGTTTAACTAATGAATCAAGTACTTAATAGATTTGTGTAGTTTATACATGCACATCGTTGATTATGTTCAATAATTTGTTGTTTTATTTTTAGTTGTTGCGAGATGATACACCTCCGAATGTGATTAGGGCAATGGATATTCGTGTGACATCTACTATACAATCCTCGATGGCTTTGATAGAAGAGGTATGAGGCAAATTAGTAAATTTTAATTTACATTTGTTGTGATCCTAATAAAATGTTGCTTCCTAAATGTGAGATGTTAGATGAAACTAATAATGCAATAAAGAGAAACAACAAGATAATAGGGCACCTCAATAAGATTAGCCTTAGAAAATAAACAACATAGAAGTAAGATAAACGAAATGATTGCTGTTATACCTTCATGTTGTTGCTTCCTTGGTTGGCCCTTTGATACTTCAAGAATTGTGTGCTCCTTGGATGGCAAGCTATGTTAAATATGAAAATGACATGAAAATGGATGAGGATGTAATGACAATGAGATGAGAGCACAAGTGATAAATTTGCAAGAGTTTTGTTGCAAAAGACTTGATTCCCCAAAAATGAGGGAATTGAAGGGGTATTTATAGGCTAATTGGGATTCTCTAGAGAATTCGACGGTTGGGATCGATCCAACAAAGATCAAGATGAAGGGCTATGGTGAGTTGAGGACTCACAAGCCCTCACATCTTGACATGTGGAAGGTGAGATGTTTTAGGGTGGAGTGATATGGAAATAAGGTGGATCTTGGGGGATGAGAAGATTCCTTGGAGGAATAAAAGTGAATTAAAAATTCACAATGATTGGAAGAATGTAGTGGATAAAAGAGGGTCTCCAAAAAGCTGGAGATTTGTCACATGTGGGTGATGTGACAAGTCCAAGGTTCTATAAGCCCTTGACACATGTGAAGTGACAATTCAAGGCTTTTAGAATCTTGCATGGGGGATGGGGAAGACCTTGGAAAGATAAAAGTGAATTAAAAATTCACATGGGGAAGAGAGGAACCTTGGGCAAATAAATGTGAATTAAAAATTCACATAGGGAAAAGAGTCCAGGCTAAAAATGGTAAGTGGGAAGGTTGACCATAAAAGGTAAGCCAAATGTGGCTAATGATTCTGATTAAGGTTGTGCAAACACATAATTAGGATAATTAATGAAAGATTAGAGACAAGTGGGAGATTATGGAGGATGTGACACTTAATCAAGATTAAGTGGTGCACATCCTAATCAAATATTAATTAATTTAATCTGGATTAAAAGGGGGTTATGGAGAATGTGACAAGGAGAGAGAAAAAGATGAATTAAAAATTGGTTTTAATTCAAATGGGTTAAATGACTAAATTAAATAATTTGTCATGTTTATTTAATTTAGAGAAGACAAGGGGGTAAGGTAAAGTATTTAATTTATTTAATTACATACTTTAGGAACCTTAGGCAGAAAATGGAATAATGATTAAATAAATTATTTAATCACTATTAATGAAATAGATGAATAAAGTAGACAATTTTGATCATATGGAAGTGATCAAATTTGGATGTCTACATTTTGCCCCTTTTTGAAGTACCATTAGAATAGCTGTGCTTCGAAGAAAAGAAAGGGCAGATGACTCTATATAGGAATTCACCAGAAGATGATGCCCCAGCTTGGGGAGGAGGACTTGAGCTGTCCAAATTAGCGGGGGAATGGATGGAGATTATGGCTGAGAAAATAGATAAATGGGAAGGGTATGCCCCCTCGAGAAGGCAACGGGGGAAAAGAGAGGGGTCCCGGGTGACCTCTCGATAGGAAGAAACGGATGGGGGAAAGGATGAGAGATGAGAGGGGATATGAAAATGACAATGTAAAGTAATGAAAGAAAAAAAAATGATGATAAGCGATGGGAGATAAAGGTGAGCACAAATGGATGCGAAGAAAAATGTGATGTTGCTCCAATCCAGGTATAAGCCAGGTTGGGTGGATGGTTGATGGAGTGTTGTTGATGAGGACATGATACATCCCAAAACAACACAAGGATAGGGAAGGATACATCCTGATGAGGATGAGGATGAGTGTTGTTGACAAGGGAATGATACATCCCAAAACAACACAAGGATAGGGAAGGATACATCCCAATGAGAGTGTTGTTGATGAGGGAAATATACATCCCAAAACAACACAAGGATAGGGAAGGATACATCCCAGAGATGATAATGATGATGATGATGAGGATGATGAGGATCAAGGCTTGTAGCAAGGCTAAAACCAAGAGTGTGATTAGATGATTTGAATGGATGAGGATGGGGGAGATATGCAAGATGATGGAATGGAGAATGAAATGCAATCCTAATGCAATTTTCCATCCATAGAGCACTGATTTTTGCTATAGCATAAGACACCGGGCATCAAGGTATGCAAATCAGGAAGGATTAGTGTCTAATGCATAAAACAAGCACAACAATCAAGAAGGCTATCCCAACACCCAAAAGTCGCGATGACTTTGGTCAGGCCAGGTATTGGAATAACCACAAGCACAAAAGGATGCCCCAGCGTAACACAAGACCTCAGGGATCTTGGTGGGTACTACGTGGGACAACCAAGAAGACAAAAAAAAAAGAAATGAGCAAGATATGCCCCTATGTTTACTAGTCAAAGCACACCATGATATGATGGATCAAGGCGACCATGACAAGTGATGATAGGGAGCTCAAATGATAAACAAAAGCCAAAAGCATCAAAAGATCACAATCAATTTCAAATGTCCTTTGCCATAGGATCAAGATGATGGATGGGGTTGATGAGGTCTGTTAGGAAGGATACATCCTATTGAGACCGATGATGGATAGTAAACTAAAAGATCAATATGACGTAGGATACCAGAAACCGATTGGATCGTGTGATATAGATGATCATTGTTTGATAAACACTAGCTCGGATAAGGACATACTTGATGACATGACAAGACGACATGATGATAGGATGACAGGACAAAAGGCAATCAAAGATCAACCTTGCCTACGTGAAAGTGCAGAGCCCTTGTAGTTTGATAAGAGACCACGAATAAAAGTGAAAAGAGGAAAATGAAGACTTCGATGGAGGACAATGATTAGATGGAAAAAATGCCTAGGGGGCGGACCAAATGATGGACCTTGCCTACATGAAAGAATAGGGGCAATGTAGTTCAACACAAGGCCAAAGACAGATGATGGAAGAGGACAAGACAGACATAAGATAGAACCCCGGAGGTGGATCAAATGACTGACCTTGCCTATGTGAAATCGTAGGGGAAACGTAGTTCGATAAGAGACCGATGACAGACAATGGATAAGGGATGATGAGATGACCAAGATAAATGGATAAAATGATGGAGCGGATATGATGAGCCAGGATAGGCCGTGCAGATGGGATAGGATGATGGTTGATATGTGGGATGTGGGATGTGAAGCTCAAGAATGGGATAGGTAATTCGGATCATTAGAATATGAATTTGAGAGGTGAGATGATGGATAGATGAGTGATGAAGATGTGAGAAAGATGTGGTACATAGATAGGATAGATGAATGACGATGTGAATGGCATTGGGGTGCATGCGGGTAGCCTAGAGCTAGTTACCAATGACAAGGGATAATAGAGGGAAATGGATGGATGGATAAGAAGATGCTAGGATAGGTGGATAGATGACAGACAGATGAGTGATGAAGATTGGAAAGATGTGAGAAAGAGATAGGAATGATGATAGTGAGGTATCAAGTCATTGGATTGCATGAGGGTAGCCTATAGCTAAAGACCAATGGGAAGGAATTACGAGATGGAAGGAAAATGGATGGATGGATAAAGATGGGGAGATAGAAAGATGCTAGGATATATGGATAGAAGGATAAGGATTCAGAAAGATGACATGGATTACTGGGTAGATAAATGGATGAGGAGATAAGGATGAAAAGATGGAAAAAGATTTGTGGATAGGAAGATAAGGATAGGGAGATGGATTGGATGTTTAGATAGATGAATGGGGAGATAAGGATGAAAGGATGAAAAGGACTATGGGATGAGAGGATGGGGAGATGGAGAAGATTACCTGGCGGAATGGATGGACGATGTCTCCAAGGACCCAATTGCAAAGAAGGAGATGCCCCCACTCTATATGTGTCATGCATGACGAGGCAAGAGGGATAGCAAGATGGGTGGATAAGGGAGTGAGATGGGCAATGGAAGATAGATAGAGGTGGATAAGGAATATGATAGTGTATGGATGGGAATATATGCCAAGAGGTGTCCAAAGCATGTATATAGGTTTGCCCCTACATTTATCAAGATCACAAGGAAGAGGGAGGAAGTGGGATAAATGGGATAGGATGGATAGGATGCAGAAGATAGGCAGATGTAGGAGATGGAGGAAAGGAATGCGTAAGTGGATGTTGCCCCCAATCGTGGAAGGAGACGAGATGGGAAATTTACACATGATGCTTGTTTGCCAAGTTTTCATCATGGTACGTATCCAAGGCGCTTGTGTATTGCTAAGTTTTCACCATTGGATGAATGATTTTCTCTTTATTATTTTTTTGTTTTTTGTATTTTTTTGATTTTTTGGACTAGGATGTGGACGAAGATGGATAAAGATAAGGATATGGATATGCGGATTTTTAGAGGAAAATTGATAAGGATAGGGATGAAGGACTCACACATCAAGTTCCATATGAGGTAATAAGAGCCCATGTTTGAAGTGACTATTCGGATGTTGGTACAACCTTATTAGAATGGATGGATTATGGAAGAGGATGGATTAAAGGGATTTGATGGGGGAGATATGGGGGATAGTGGATGGGATGTTGGAAGGTGTATGGATTGAACGATGGAGTGGATGTGTGATGGGGGAAGGTGTGCAGGACTAACATTGGCACATGTGGTAGATGTGAAAAGATAGGTGGATGAATGGATGGAGAGGGTGGCGATAATGGAGGAGTTGGGATGTAGGGACCCAAAATAGATTTAGGAGATGGAGGAGGTGAATGATTTTGTGGGGGAATAGCAACTTTGGATGTTGTTATGGACTTTTCAATTGAAGGTATGGCACCTTTTTTCTTGGGAATCCACATGGTTTTGATTTTTTCTTTGGTGGGCCTTTTTGGCCTTTTGGATTGATTTGGATTTTGGACTTGATTTTGATTTTCTTCAACATGTCTGTGGAAGGGGACATGAGGAGCTTTAGATTCATGTGGATGTTTGGATTTATGCATTGTTGCTTTGGCATCCAAAGTGCGTTTATTAGCAATGGGATGGGTATGAGGAGATGGATGATGTGGAGCGATGGAGGTAGGGTTATGATGATTATGTGTAGATGGAGAATGTGTAGGTATGTGCCTTTGTTGATCTTGATTAGGAGTTATGTAGGTAGGATTTTTATGTTGTGTACGAAGGAGAGAGGGTGGATGTATGAAAGGATGAATAAGATAAGATGGAGGGGGTGATAGAGGGATATAAGAACCCATAGTAGATGAAGGATGAGAAATGATGGATGGAGGGACATAAGGACCCAGAATGGATTGAGAGGATGAGGGAGGAAGATGGATGGTTTTTTTTAGGTAATATGATGGAGGAGGGGGGATGGCAGCATATGACTTGGTAGAATGATGGGAAGTACCTCTTGTGCCTTTAGAAGAAGATCGTTTATGATGTACGAAGGTTGTACCAACATCTGTAGAGTGCGAGTTTTGGGAGACATATCCAAGACCATGTGTGCCTAGATGTTCTTGGACTTGAATGGGTTCTAAAATACCTTGCTCATGAAGGCCTAAACCTTTTCCTTGATAGTTCATTTTCTCAAGCATATGATCTATGGTAGGATGCTTATTCTTTTGGAAACATGATGCGAGTGTGTTAGTAGGTGGAGGAGGAAAGGTGGTGCATAGACGTTGTTTTGCTTCTACAAGAAGACCACCATGGACGCATGTAATATTATCAAGGTGATACAAAAGTGGCATTGGGATGGTAACACTAGATGGCAATGAAGGATCATGCGATGGAGATGAGGGGATAGCAACATCAGGAGGAATGAGTGATAAGGGATCATGAGAGGAATTGGGGAGTACAATGGGATCTAGATTTATGGAAGTGGATGATAAGGGCTCATGAGATGGAGTGATTGGATCTTGAAGGAAAAGGGGATCATGGGATGGAGTGGAGGAGATAGTGTGATCTTGAGATGGGGTGGATGGGAGGATAGGATCATGACTTGGTTGAGGATATAGATCATGAGATGAAATGGACGGAGTAGATGGGATGGAGTGATCTTGATTTGGAGGAGGGGATATGCTTGTATGCTTTGGATCAAACGCTTGGCATGACTCATCTTGTGTGGGATGTATGATGATGGAAGAGTGTTGGAGGGACTCCTCAATTGGGGGAGATAGGAGGATGGAGGATTCATGAAGGTCATTGGATTGAAGTTTGTGAATATTAGGACTAGGAGGAGGGAATTGGATGTCTTCAATGGATTGAGTGGATCTAGGAGTAGAAGATGGGGATTTAATGGATTCAATGGGTTTGACCGGATCAACCATTTGGACAATGTTAGGAATGGCGATGGGTGGGATAGGTCTAGGATGGAGGAGGGCCTCATCACTAGTGATAGTACATGATATAGTGGGAGGGCATGATGTCTCTTCTTGCATGAGTCCTTGGGAAAAATTTGGTAGGGATGTAGGATTAGGTAGAGTGATGGGAATGGATGGAGCATTAGGATGGATGGAGGATTAGGATTAGGGATTGGTGGATTAGGATTAGACGTGGGGATGTGATTGGATGGAGTACAAGGAGGAGATGGAGGATTAGGAGGATTAGGATTAGATGAAGGGATGGGAATGGATGAAGGATTAGGGATTGATGGATTAGGATTGGATGGAGGAATAGGAGGAGATGGAGGATTAGGATTAGGAATTTGAGGATTATATGATTGGATGTGTGGATGAGGATTAAATGTGGAACTAGGAGGAGATGAAGGATTGTGATTAGGATTAGGAATTGGTGGAATAGGATTAGATGTGGAGATGGGATTGGATGGACGACTAGGAGGAGATGAAGGATTAGAATTAGATGAAGGGATGGGAATGGATGGAGGACTAGGAGGAGATGGAGGATTAGGATTAGGAATTGGAGGATTATATGACTGGATGTGTGGATGAGGATTAGATGTAGAACTAGGAGGAGATGGAGGATTAGGATTAGGAATTGGAGGATTATATGACTGGATGTGTGGATGAGGATTAGATGTAGAACTAGGAGGAGATGGAGGATTAGGATTAGATGAAGGAATTGGAATGGATGGAGGACTAGGATATAATGCGGGAAAAGGGGGAGTGATGTAGGAGGATGTAGATGTTGGATTAGATTGGTATGGGGAGTGATAGTAGGAAGATGTGGATGAAGGATTAGAATGAGGAGATGCAGAATTAATGTAAGGGTATTGGGATGGGGGATTGTGATAGGAAGGTATGGATGTTGGATTAGAATAGGAAGATTGAGGAGGTGAACCATCGTAGGAGGACATGTATGGTGGGTTGGCGTAGGAGGATATGGATGGTAGATTAGGATGAGAGGATTGAGATGGTGGATTAAGATAGGAGGAATATTGGTATGGGGGATTGTGAAAGGAATGTGTGAGTGTTGGATTAGGATGAGAAGATTGGGATGTGGGATTAAGGTAGAGGTATTGGGATTGTTGATGATGATAAGGTGAGGAGGATATGGATGCTGGATAGGATAGGGGTTGAAAGGGAGGGCATGATGAGTATGTTGATGGTGAGGATGTTGGATATCCCTTGTCAAGGGTAGCATAAGGACCATTATTAGATGTGGATGAAGGCATGGTGGGATAGTTTGAAGAAGTAGTGGGATTTTGGGAGGTGATTGGAGAGAGCTTGCTAGCAATGATAGCGTCAAGGGGATCTATATAACAATCTTCATGATCAACAAGATTTTCATTATCGTCATCAACGGAGTTAGGATTCCCCTTGACTACTATTATTGGTCGTGTGAGAGGGGGATAAAGATTTGTGATGGATACAAATTAGCAGGAAAGAATAGATGATGGATAGAGAACTAGGATGGATTGAAAGTTGATAGGGATTAGATGAAAGCTCAGATTGAGATTGAATAAAAGCTCAATTAGGATGATGGGATTAACGCTCAGATTAGAACTGGATTGGAGCTTAGATTGGTATTGGATCAGAAGATATGATAGGATTGATTTGAAACCAAGATCATGGGTTTTAACTAGAGGACATAAGGTGTTGACAATCAGATTTTTGCCAAATTTGGCAGTTTTCAAAAATTGTCAAATTTTGCCATTTTAGGAAACTTCATAGGAATACGTTTGAAAGTTCAAGTTTTTTCCAAAAAATACCCAATACTAAGATAGGATGAATTGTCCACTAACATACCAAATTTGAGATATTGATTCGGAGTTATTGACAAAAGTGTTTTTTCAAAAACTGAAAAAAACACTAAATTATGATTTTGAGGGTCAAGATGAAACTTTGGGGGTTCGAAAATGTGCTAAAAAGGGGTCCGACCTATCTTAGATATGATGGGAATCCACATGCCAGCTCATAATGCAACTACCCGTAAAATTTCAGCCAAAACCCACATCCGAGTCAAAAGTTATGGCCTCTGAAAGTTTTTGCATAAAAGTCAACCTTCAAAATTGATAATTGGAATGGATGATTTGATGACGTATCAATTTGATGATTTGGATGAGGATTGGTGGATGGATCAATTTGATGATGTAGATGAGGATTGAATTGACTGAATTTGTCTGGATCAATTGATGATGTACCAATTTGATGATTTGGATTGGATGATGGGATTTTGATTGGATTTGGACGATACTAGATTCAGATAGATGAATGTTTAGGATGATTAAATTGTCAAACGAAGACTTGGGGTGGTTAAACAGAGGTTTGGAATGGTCAAATGGATGAAACTATTCATTCAACGGGGCGTATCCGCACTTCTACAGTAAAACTATCAGAAATGTTGAATCACAGGGGCGTGTCCGCACTTTTGCAGTAAAAACTGTTAGAAACGTTGAACAGCAGGGGCGTATCTGCACTTTTGTAGAAAAAATGCTGAAACAGGGGGGTAAGTTCACCCCTCTACAGTGGAGAATGCTGAAACAGGGGGGCAAGTTCGCCCCTCTGCAGAAAAATAGCAACTTGGTTTGGATGAGGGATTTTGGCAAGGAAAAATAATTCAATGACGGTTTTGACTTATCAAAATTTACTGGTTTTTTGTAGAAAGACACTTTGAACAAGCACAATCTTATGATTAGTGTTAAGGGGTATGGCCAGCAAAGGTATTACTCTAGGTTGAACAAATTTTCTAGGGAGTCCTCGATATACGCTCGGTACGTGAGGCACAAATCGTGAACACCAGTCCATCACAAACATGAATTGGGAACCCCAGCGAGATACTGAAAGACTCAGACCAACTCTTCACGTCTATCTAGGTATCACCCTAGCTTCAACGCTTCGCTAATTACGATGCAATTGGATTGGGGTACAACTTTGGCTCTCCCCCCTTTATATACCCTATCGGTACGTGTGGTTGGGATCATCCCTTGGGGTGATGAAATCCCCAAGCAGGTCCTGCTAAGAAGAAAAAAAACTAATCATTTCCAACTACCCCCTTCGGATCCGCACAAAAGTGCAAACGGAGAGG
>CM021107.1:153959515-153996124 GCA_007115665.2 Sequoiadendron giganteum | reverse complement strand
AGAATTTTATGAGATCTAGTGAACTAAATCTCTGGAGATACATTTTTTACTTTTTTGTAATTTATATTATTATTATGGTATCTATAAAATTTTCTCCAAAAATTTGAGAAGTTTTTTTCATCATAACATAAATAATATTAATAGTGGTCATATTCTACCTCACACACCTTCTACGATTTTAAAATTTTGCACTATCTGATCGGCCATGGAAAAGATAGGTGGGAGGCCAGTGGGTGTCCCCTTCTAGGATTTTTTCCTCTATGTCAAATCTCACTGATGGCACTTCGACTCATAATGCTAGTTCCTCAGGGTCTAAATCTTAAAATGAATGTACTTTATCTCAAGATGGTGGAACTGGCCACCTTCTTCACTTGGGTGGATGTCCTTTGGAAGAAGGGAATTTAGATTCTTATGTGGACAAACTGGTGGGAAAAGGTTCCTTATCCAAAATGAATATTTTTTCTCATGATGCCTCTAAATCCTATTGCGTTGTGGATGGTTTGGATTTTTTTATTAAAGATGAGATTATGGATGAGTTTGTAGAGAATCTTCAAATGTCCCTTGTACGTGTAAATTCTTATCCTTCGTACCTAATATTGAACAGGTATGTAAATGTATGGACTCTATTTGTACCCTTAAAAGAGAGGTTAATGTTAGTGCTATGTCAAATGAACTCTTCCCTTTTATCTTCTATAATTAAGAGGACTTAATTTATGTAATGATGGGAGGTCCCTGGGCTTATGACAAGAACTTTAAAAATTATCTTTCCTTATCTAAATGGAAACCTAGTCTGGACCCATCTATGATTTGGGCTTAGCTGCTTCAACATGGGCTAGGCTTCCTATCCCCCCCCCCCCTAAATTTTGGAACCAAAAGGAAGTTCATCGTATCATCAATTCTTTTAGTAGTTTCCTTATGGTGGACAAAGTTAATTCCCAGAAGTCTAGGCTTGTCTTGGCTATAAACTTTATGAATGTGGCTATTAATAGAGTAATACCTTCCTCTATTACACTTAAATCTAAATTTGGTTCTTGGACTCAATTCATGGAATATGAGAATGCAAGGATGTTTTGTCAGCTCTGTGGGAAATTTGGGCATATTAGCAATTCCTATAAGAAGTAATATTTCTAAAAAGATAAACCAGTCATCATGGATGATCCCCCTCTTCCTGTGAGTCACTAGGTGGGTCCCTTAAATTTTTGTTAGATGTCCCCTAAGTTGAATGGGCTCAGAGTGGTTGAATAAAATGAGATCTTGAATGTTGAAAAATAAAAAAATTATGGAGAAATTACAACAAAAGCTACTTTGTTGGTCTCTCCTCCTCAACTTGTGATTCAAGAAGATCCTATGGTTGGCACTGATGGGATGGGTGATTCTCCCCTTCAATCCCTTAGAATTACTTATTCAGATATTGTCAAGAATCTATATCTTCCTCTTGATAGAGAAGACTCAACATCCTAGGATGTTCTCACTAGAAAATGAAAGATTCACTTGTAATTTTGGGTTTCACATAGTTAGTTCTTCCTTGATCCTTAAATATATAGGAAAATGATGAGTCTTGGACTAAAGTGAATGAAATTTTTAAAAAAAGAAGAAAGTGGATGTTGGAAATGATTCAAAATTAGGTAGAACCAACAACAAGGATGTTAGAACAAGAGAAGCGGCTAGAGACACATCCTTTAGAAAATAGAGGACCCTCATAGGTATTTCTAATATTTCTTAATCAAAGAAATAATTTGGGGAGGTTTCTCTCCTCTACTCAATATTGTGTTAATACTGGCTTCCTCTATGTTTCAAGTGGAAATTTTGTCATGGAATATTAGAGGACTGAATAGTCCTCTAAAATAACATATTTTGAAGTGCTCAATAATAGATTTGAAAATTGATATTCTCCTAATACACAAGACAAAAATGTAGCAAGACACCTTCGAAAATAATATTAAAATTTTGTGCCCTAGGGTGGAGTACTATATTAGTGATGCTGAGGGAGCTTCCTGGGGACTTGCTACCCTTTGGAGGCTGGAGATATTTTCTAGCTACAAAGGATTCAATAACATTCATTTCTTAGAAATTTTCTTGGAAGATGGGCGAAATGGTTGGAATGAGAACCTTCTAAACATTTATGATCCTAATACTAGACTTACCAAGAATCATTTTTTGAACTCCTTGTTGATGCTTCTGTCTAACAACCAGTTGGTGAAGTGGATGCTTTTTGGGGATTTTAACACCCCCCTTTACCTTTTTTAGAAGCTTGGGGCTATGGAGGATTTCTCAAAGAGCATGATGGATTTTGCTAACTTCATTTCCACTCAAGGTCTCTTGGATGTGGAGCTACCGGGTTCTAAATTTACTTGGTCTAATAGATGTCATGGTCAAAACCATGTATAAAATTAAAATTGGATAGAGTGTTGATTTCTAGTGATTGGGATGTTCTAGCTAAATTGAATTTATCTACTCTCCCAAGATCTACCTCCGATCACAATTCTCTTCTTTTGAATTGGGAGGACCAACGAAAGTTTGGTCCATATCCCTTTAGATATGAGATTATGTGGAGTCTCCACTTAGATTTTAAAGATCTAATTAGGATTTGGTGGAACCTCCCTTGCTAAGGAGCCCCAATGTTTCATACATCCCAAAAAAATAAAAGGATAAACTCAAATGTTCAAGGTTGGAAAATAATTACTTTTGGGAATATATTACAAATGATAACAATATCCTTTTGAATCTCAAATATATTCAATAAAATATGGAAAGGGGATTTTTTATGAGGATATTTACAATAAATAAAGGGAATTAAGAAATGAATGGTTTATTACAACTAATAAGAAGGAAATATTCTAGAAGCAAAAATCCCATGTGTAATGGCTGCATGAAGGTGAAAAGAACATAATTTTTTTTCACCAATCGACCTTAAAGCATAGAAGAAGGAATAAGATCATCTTCCTTATTAATGGTAATGGATACTGTTTTAGAAAGGATGAGGATATGGAAGATGATTCCATCTTTTTCTTCAAAAATGTGGGGAGTGATCAACCCCACCTTCTAATGACTTTGATTCTCTCTTTGAAAATATCTTGAAGGGGGTTTTTGAGAATGATTTAAAGGTACCTGGAAAGACGGTTACTTTGTAGGAGGTTAATATTGTTGTTTTCTCATTTGGAGCTTTTAAAGCTCCTAGCCCTAACGGCTCTCCTCCCTTTTTTAGGACTTTTGGGAAATATTATCTAACGATCTCTTAAATGTTGCTAAGGATTTTTTGGGTCAAGAAGAGGGCGGGTGCATGGAAATGGGTAGCCATTCCGTGGAAACCCTTTTAAAAAAGAAGTTTTTGGACATAAAATGAGCGCGTTATAACGTGTGTGTGTTATAACGCACTCGCATTATGTCATCGGTTAAACCTAGGTAAGGTCCAGCGGATAAAAATTGCAAAGAGATAAGCTCGCATTATCGACTGTTAAAAGTAAAAATAGAAATGCAAATCTCTCATTTGCATTTCGATTTTTTTTTTTGTGCACCCGCGGCCAAAAACACCAAAATAGCATGCTCACGTTTTGGGAGAGGAATTTCTTCACCAAGCATCCAAATTTCTTTGTAACGATGGCGCTACGATGATGAGGAGCTGTAAGAGGTAAGGATTCTATGCTTTTTATTTTGAATTTGTTAGTTTTAGGTTGAATTTGATATCTATTTATTTGAAATTTTAGGAGATGCAAATCAACCTGCAAACTCTCAAAATTCTCAACAGGAGGACCAACCAAATCCTCAAGCTCAAAATCAACCACAAAATCAACCTCCTCCACCAATCACTCAACCCCCTCTTAACACTCAACAAAATTTAATGAGTGAAATTGAAAATAACAAAAAACAAATTGAGGATTTGATCAATAGGTTGAGTGATCCAAATGGTTCAACCACAAAAAGAATGACCCTAGCAAATTCCTTGAAAGATATGTTAACAAATGTAGATTCAATTAGCAAACAAATAACTGGATGGGAAGATAGGAGACAGGCGGCTAGGGAGTATTATACAAATAAACTATCATACGAGGATGTGAAAGATTTAAAAATAACAAAAGGTGATTTGTGCTCATTATTCACCGACCCACACACAAATCAAAATCTTACCCTCAATGCAAAGAGGTTTCCTATCCATTGGTGCCACCACCAACAAATGAAGGAGCGATTTTATGATAGGTGGTACATGGTCTTCGATTACCCACCGTGCAACAATTGCGAGGTCCCGCAATATTTCCTTAGGAAACTATACAGTGAGCTCGTATTGAACAAAATCCCAAATTATTTTGATATGAGGGATTTCTAGGGGAGAGGTGGGGGGTCAGCTCAGGATAGATCTGGTGCACAGCCGGATCCTATGCGGCAAGGTATACAAGCTCTCGCTAGGCTGCCTCATGAGCACATTGTTATGCCTTCTGTCGTGAAGGAAAGTGCTGACGTAGAGACATTGCAGGCAATCAGCACTTTGACCCAAAGTGTCATGCATCATACTATCCCTATTCTACAGCGCCATCCAGGGGAGTCTTCTAGTGGTGGTCTTTGAGCACATGTGTGTGAATCTTGTGGAGCTACTTGTTCACATGACCCCACCGACCCTCAGGAGATTGGTACGTAGGATCCATCTGTAGCAATGGAGATGGAGAGGGCAGCTAACATTTTGCATGAGACATATGGCATTGATAGTCAGGTAAAAGGTATTGCATGTGTTCATTGAATTTAATTTATTAAATTTTGATTTTGAAATGCAAGGTTACCTAAATTTTTTTTATGATTTTAATAAAATTGTAGGGTCATAGTGTTGAGACTAGATACACTGGCCCCCCACCAACCTATTTTTGCAGTACACCTATCGCTATGGTATGTAACTAGTAAACAATTATAAGTTTATTGCATATTAATGGAATTGTTTTACGAATGGTAATTTAATATGCAATTTTGGATGTTGAACAGACTAATATTGGAGGTTTTGATGGAACACTTCCCAGTGGTGGTGGATTTACTCAAACCTTCACACAGGTAATAGAATAAAGAGTTTAACTAATGAATCAAGTACTTAATAGATTTGTGTAGTTTATACATGCACATCGTTGATTATGTTCAATAATTTGTTGTTTTATTTTTAGTTGTTGCGAGATGATACACCTCCGAATGTGATTAGGGCAATGGATATTCGTGTGACATCTACTATACAATCCTCGATGGCTTTGATAGAAGAGGTATGAGGCAAATTAGTAAATTTTAATTTACATTTGTTGTGATCCTAATAAAATGTTGCTTCCTAAATGTGAGATGTTAGATGAAACTAATAATGCAATAAAGAGAAACAACAAGATAATAGGGCACCTCAATAAGATTAGCCTTAGAAAATAAACAACATAGAAGTAAGATAAACGAAATGATTGCTGTTATACCTTCATGTTGTTGCTTCCTTGGTTGGCCCTTTGATACTTCAAGAATTGTGTGCTCCTTGGATGGCAAGCTATGTTAAATATGAAAATGACATGAAAATGGATGAGGATGTAATGACAATGAGATGAGAGCACAAGTGATAAATTTGCAAGAGTTTTGTTGCAAAAGACTTGATTCCCCAAAAATGAGGGAATTGAAGGGGTATTTATAGGCTAATTGGGATTCTCTAGAGAATTCGACGGTTGGGATCGATCCAACAAAGATCAAGATGAAGGGCTATGGTGAGTTGAGGACTCACAAGCCCTCACATCTTGACATGTGGAAGGTGAGATGTTTTAGGGTGGAGTGATATGGAAATAAGGTGGATCTTGGGGGATGAGAAGATTCCTTGGAGGAATAAAAGTGAATTAAAAATTCACAATGATTGGAAGAATGTAGTGGATAAAAGAGGGTCTCCAAAAAGCTGGAGATTTGTCACATGTGGGTGATGTGACAAGTCCAAGGTTCTATAAGCCCTTGACACATGTGAAGTGACAATTCAAGGCTTTTAGAATCTTGCATGGGGGATGGGGAAGACCTTGGAAAGATAAAAGTGAATTAAAAATTCACATGGGGAAGAGAGGAACCTTGGGCAAATAAATGTGAATTAAAAATTCACATAGGGAAAAGAGTCCAGGCTAAAAATGGTAAGTGGGAAGGTTGACCATAAAAGGTAAGCCAAATGTGGCTAATGATTCTGATTAAGGTTGTGCAAACACATAATTAGGATAATTAATGAAAGATTAGAGACAAGTGGGAGATTATGGAGGATGTGACACTTAATCAAGATTAAGTGGTGCACATCCTAATCAAATATTAATTAATTTAATCTGGATTAAAAGGGGGTTATGGAGAATGTGACAAGGAGAGAGAAAAAGATGAATTAAAAATTGGTTTTAATTCAAATGGGTTAAATGACTAAATTAAATAATTTGTCATGTTTATTTAATTTAGAGAAGACAAGGGGGTAAGGTAAAGTATTTAATTTATTTAATTACATACTTTAGGAACCTTAGGCAGAAAATGGAATAATGATTAAATAAATTATTTAATCACTATTAATGAAATAGATGAATAAAGTAGACAATTTTGATCATATGGAAGTGATCAAATTTGGATGTCTACATTTTGCCCCTTTTTGAAGTACCATTAGAATAGCTGTGCTTCGAAGAAAAGAAAGGGCAGATGACTCTATATAGGAATTCACCAGAAGATGATGCCCCAGCTTGGGGAGGAGGACTTGAGCTGTCCAAATTAGCGGGGGAATGGATGGAGATTATGGCTGAGAAAATAGATAAATGGGAAGGGTATGCCCCCTCGAGAAGGCAACGGGGGAAAAGAGAGGGGTCCCGGGTGACCTCTCGATAGGAAGAAACGGATGGGGGAAAGGATGAGAGATGAGAGGGGATATGAAAATGACAATGTAAAGTAATGAAAGAAAAAAAAATGATGATAAGCGATGGGAGATAAAGGTGAGCACAAATGGATGCGAAGAAAAATGTGATGTTGCTCCAATCCAGGTATAAGCCAGGTTGGGTGGATGGTTGATGGAGTGTTGTTGATGAGGACATGATACATCCCAAAACAACACAAGGATAGGGAAGGATACATCCTGATGAGGATGAGGATGAGTGTTGTTGACAAGGGAATGATACATCCCAAAACAACACAAGGATAGGGAAGGATACATCCCAATGAGAGTGTTGTTGATGAGGGAAATATACATCCCAAAACAACACAAGGATAGGGAAGGATACATCCCAGAGATGATAATGATGATGATGATGAGGATGATGAGGATCAAGGCTTGTAGCAAGGCTAAAACCAAGAGTGTGATTAGATGATTTGAATGGATGAGGATGGGGGAGATATGCAAGATGATGGAATGGAGAATGAAATGCAATCCTAATGCAATTTTCCATCCATAGAGCACTGATTTTTGCTATAGCATAAGACACCGGGCATCAAGGTATGCAAATCAGGAAGGATTAGTGTCTAATGCATAAAACAAGCACAACAATCAAGAAGGCTATCCCAACACCCAAAAGTCGCGATGACTTTGGTCAGGCCAGGTATTGGAATAACCACAAGCACAAAAGGATGCCCCAGCGTAACACAAGACCTCAGGGATCTTGGTGGGTACTACGTGGGACAACCAAGAAGACAAAAAAAAAAGAAATGAGCAAGATATGCCCCTATGTTTACTAGTCAAAGCACACCATGATATGATGGATCAAGGCGACCATGACAAGTGATGATAGGGAGCTCAAATGATAAACAAAAGCCAAAAGCATCAAAAGATCACAATCAATTTCAAATGTCCTTTGCCATAGGATCAAGATGATGGATGGGGTTGATGAGGTCTGTTAGGAAGGATACATCCTATTGAGACCGATGATGGATAGTAAACTAAAAGATCAATATGACGTAGGATACCAGAAACCGATTGGATCGTGTGATATAGATGATCATTGTTTGATAAACACTAGCTCGGATAAGGACATACTTGATGACATGACAAGACGACATGATGATAGGATGACAGGACAAAAGGCAATCAAAGATCAACCTTGCCTACGTGAAAGTGCAGAGCCCTTGTAGTTTGATAAGAGACCACGAATAAAAGTGAAAAGAGGAAAATGAAGACTTCGATGGAGGACAATGATTAGATGGAAAAAATGCCTAGGGGGCGGACCAAATGATGGACCTTGCCTACATGAAAGAATAGGGGCAATGTAGTTCAACACAAGGCCAAAGACAGATGATGGAAGAGGACAAGACAGACATAAGATAGAACCCCGGAGGTGGATCAAATGACTGACCTTGCCTATGTGAAATCGTAGGGGAAACGTAGTTCGATAAGAGACCGATGACAGACAATGGATAAGGGATGATGAGATGACCAAGATAAATGGATAAAATGATGGAGCGGATATGATGAGCCAGGATAGGCCGTGCAGATGGGATAGGATGATGGTTGATATGTGGGATGTGGGATGTGAAGCTCAAGAATGGGATAGGTAATTCGGATCATTAGAATATGAATTTGAGAGGTGAGATGATGGATAGATGAGTGATGAAGATGTGAGAAAGATGTGGTACATAGATAGGATAGATGAATGACGATGTGAATGGCATTGGGGTGCATGCGGGTAGCCTAGAGCTAGTTACCAATGACAAGGGATAATAGAGGGAAATGGATGGATGGATAAGAAGATGCTAGGATAGGTGGATAGATGATGGATAGATGAGTGATGAAGATTGGAAAGATGTGAGAAAGAGATAGGAATGATGATAGTGAGGTATCAAGTCATTGGATTGCATGAGGGTAGCCTATAGCTAGAGACCAATGACAAGGAATTACGAGATGGAAGGAAAATGGATGGATGGATAAAGATGGGGAGATAGAAAGATGCTAGGATATATGGATAGAAGGATAAGGATTCAGAAAGATGACATGGATTACTGGGTAGATAAATGGATGAGGAGATAAGGATGAAAATATGGAAAAGGACTAGTGGATGGGTAGATAGGAAGATGACTAGGGGATGAGAGGATGGGGAGATGGAGAGGATTACCTGGCGGAATGGATGGACGATGTCTCCAAGGACCCAATTGCAAAAAAGGGGATGCCCCCACTCTATATGTGTCATGCATGACGAGGCAAGAGGGATAGCAAGATGGGTGGATAAGGGAGTGAGATGGGCAATGGAAGATAGATAGAGGTGGATAGGATATATGGACAATGGAAGATAGAGAGAGGTGGATAGGATATATGATAGTGTATGGATGGGGATATATGCCAAGAGGTGTCTAAAGCATGTATATAGGTTTGCCCCTACATTTATCAAGATCACAAGGAAGATGGAGGGAGTGGGATATGATGCGGAAGATAGGCAGATGTAGGAGATGGAGGAAAGGAATGCGTAAGTGGATGTTGCCCCCAATCGTGGAAGGAGACGAGATGGGGAATTTACGCATGATGCTTGTTTTCCAAGTTTTCATCATGGTACGTATCCAAGGCGCTTGTTTGCCAAGTTTTCACCATTGGACGAATGATTTTCTCTTTATTATTTTTTTGTTTTTTGTATTTTTCTGATTTTTTTTCTTTTTTGGAGTAGGATGTGGACGAAGATGGATAAAGATAGGGATATGGATATGTGGATTTTAGAGGATAGTTGATAAGGATATGGATGAAGGACTCAAGCATCAAGTTCCATATGAGGTAATAAGAGCCCATGTGTAAGTGGCCAGCGGATGTTGGTACAACCTTAGTAGCAGGGATGGATTAAAGGGATTGGATGGGGGAGATAGGGGGGATAGTGGAGGGGGTGTTGAAAGTGTATGGATGGAATGATGGAGTGGATGTGTGATAGGGGAAGGTGTTCAGGACCAACATTGGCACATGTGGTGAACGTGAAAATATAGGTGGAGGAATGGATGGAGAGGGTGGCGATAATGGAGGAGGTGGGATAGTGATTTTTGGGGTGTAGGGACCCAAAATAGATTTAGGAGATGGAGGAGGTGAATTATTTTGTGGGGGAATAGCAACATTGGATGTCGTTATGGAATTTTCAATGGAAGGTATGACACCTTTTTTCTTTGGGATCCACATGGTTTTTATTTTTTCTTCGGTGGGCCTTTGTGGCCATTTGGATTGATTTGGATTTTGGACTTGATTTTTATGTTCTTCAACATGTCTTTTGAAGGGGACATGAGGAGCTTTAGATTTACGTGGACATGCGGATTTATACATTTTTGCTTTGGCATCCAAAGTGCTTTTAGTAGCAAGGGGATATATGCAAGGAGATGGATGATGGGGAGTGATGGAGGTAGGGTGATAAGGATTATGTGTAGGTATGTGCATTTGTTGATCCTGATTAGGAGTTATGAAGGTAGGATGTTTATGTTGTGTATGAGAGAGAGGGGGTGGATCAATGAAAGAATGAATAGGATAAGATGGAGGGCTATAAGAAACCATAGTAGATGAAGGATGAGCAATGATGGATGGAGGGACATAAGGATCCAAAATGGATTGAGAGGATGAGGGAGGAAGATGGATGGTTGTTTTTACGTATTATGATGGAGGAGGGGGGATGGCAGCATATGTCTTGGTAGAACGATGGGAAGTACCTCTTGCACCTTTAGAAGAGGATCGTTTAGGATGTACAAAGGTTGTACGAACATCTTTAGAGTGTGGGTTTTGGGAGATATATCCAAGACCATGTGTGCCTGGATGTTCTTTGACGTGGATGGGTTCTAAAATACCTTGCTCATGAAGGCCTAAACTTTTTCCTTGATAGTTCATGTTCTCAAGCATGTGATCTATGGTAGAATGTTTATTCTTTTAGAAGCATGATGCGAGCACATTAGTAGGTGGAAGAGGTAGGGTGATGCATACACGTTGTTTTGCTTCTGCAAGAAGATCACCATGGATGCATGCAATATTAACAAGGTGATACAAAAGTGGCATTGGGATGGTAAGACTAGATGGCAATGAAGGATCATGCGATGGAGATGAGGGGATAGCCGCATCAGGAGGACTGAGTGATAAGGGATCATGAGAGGTAGTGGATGATAAGGGCTCATGAGATGGAGTGATTGGATCTTGAAGGAAAATGGGATCATGGGATGGAGTGGAGGAGATAGCGTGATCTTGAGATGGGGTGGATGAGAGGATAGGATCATGACTTGGTTGAGGGTATGGATCATGAGATGAAATGGATGGAAGACTATGTTCTTGAGATGGAGTAGATGGGATGGAGTGATCTTGATTTCGAGGAGGGGATATGCTTCTATGCTTTGGATGAAGTGCTTGGCATGACTCATCTTGTGTGGGATGTATGATGATGGAAGAGTGTTGGAGGGACTCCTCAATTGGGGGAGAGAGGAGGATGGAGGATTCATGAAGGTCGTTGGATTGAATTTTGTGAATATTAGGACTAGGAGGAGGGGATTGGATGTCTTCAATGGATTCGGTGGATCTAGTAGTAGAATATGGTGATTCAATGGATTTGATGGGTTTGATCGGCTCAATGGTTTGGATGGTGTCAGGAATGGTGATGGGAGGTATAGGTGTAGGATGGAGGAGGGCCTCATCACTAGTGATGATACATGATAAAGTGGGAGGGCATGGTGTCTCTTCTTGCATGAGTCCTTGGGAAACATTTGGAAGAGATGTAGGATTGGGTAGAATGATGGGAAGGGATGGAGGATGAGGATTAGGGATTGGAGGATTAGGATTAGACATGGGGATTGGATTGGATGCAGCACTAGGAGGAGATGGAGGATTAGAATTAGATGAAGGGATGGGATTGGATGGAGGATTAGGAGGAGATGGAGGATGAGGATGAGGATTAGGGATTGGAGGATTAGGATTAGACATGGGGATTGGATTGGATGGAGCACTAGGAGGAGATGGGGGATTAGAATTAGATGAAGGAATGGGATTGGATGGAGGACTAGGAGGAGATGGAGGATTAAGATATAATGTGGGAAAAGTGAGAGTGATGTAGGAGGATGTAGATGTTGGATTAGATTAGGATGTGGAGTGATAGTAGGAAGATGTAGATGAAGGATTAGAATGGGGAGATGTGGAATTAATGTAAGGGTGTGGGTATGGGGGATTGTGTTAGGATGGTGTGGATGTTGGATTAGAATAGGAAGATTGAAGTGGTGAACCGTCATAGGAAGAAATGTATGGTGGGTTGGCATAGGAGGATATGGATGGTAGATAAGGATGAGGGGATTGAGATGGCGGATTAGGATAGGAGGAATATTGGGATGGGGGATTATGATAGGAATGTGTGAGTGTGTGATTAAGGTGGAGGTATTGGGATTGTTGGTGATGATGAGGATAAGAGGAAGTGGATGTTGTATAGGATAGAGGTTGAAAGGGAGGACATGATGAATATGTCGATGGTGAGGATGTTGGATATCCCTTGTCAAGGGTAGCATAAGAACCATTATTAGATGTGTATGAAGGCATGGTGGGATAGTTTGAATAAGTAGTGGGATTTTGGGAGGCGATTGGAGAGATATTACTAGCAATGATAGAATCAAGAGGATCTATATAACAATCTTCATGATCAACAAGATTTTCGTTATTGTCATCAACGGAGTTAGGATTCCCCTTGACTACTATTATTGGTCATGTGAGAGGGGGATAATTATTCATTATGGATATAGATTAGAAGGAAAGAATAGATGATGGATAGATAACTAGGGTGAACTGAGAGCTTAGATTGGGATTGGATGAAAGCTCAGATTGGGATTGGATGAAAGCTCAGATTAGGATGATGGGATTAATGCTCAGATTAGAACTGGATTGGAGCTTAGATAGGGATTGGATTGAAGGATATGATAGGATTGATTTGGAACCAAGATCATGGGTTTCAACCAGAGGACGTAAGGTGTTGACAATCAGATTTTTGCCAAATTTGGTAGTTTTCAAAATTTTTCAAATTTTGCCATTTTAGGAAACTTCGTAGGAATAAGTTTGAGAGTCTAGTTTTTCCCAAAAAATGACCAATACTAATATAGGATGAATTTCCAACTACCATCAGAAATATGAGACACGCATTCAGATTTATTAATGAAACAGTTCGTCAAAAATTGGAAAATTGGAAAAAATAAATGCTAATTTGTGATTTTGAGGGTCAAGATGAAAATTTGAGGCTCTGAAAACGTGTCGAAGGATGATCCAAGGGATTTAGAAGTTGCTACTTTATTCACATGGGGAAGAGAGTCCAGGCTACAAATGGTAAGTGGGAAGGTTGACCAGAAAAGGTAAGCCAAATGTGGCTAATGATTATGATTAAGGTTGTGCAAACACAGAATTAGAATAAGGCTAAGTATTGGGATTGTCTTGATAATTAAAATCTTTCATTAATTATCCTTATTCTATGTTTGCACAACCTTAATCAGAATCATTAGCCACATTTGGCTTACCTTTTCTGGTCAACCTTCCCACTTACCATTTTTAGCCTGGACTCTCTTCCTTATTTTTAGCCTGGACTCTCGTGCCAGAAACGTGATCTTAATAAAATGTTGCTTCCTAAATGTGAGATGTTAGATGAAACTAATAATGAAATAAAGAGAAAAAAAAAGATAATAGGGCACCTCAATAAGATTAGCCTTAGAAAATAAACAACATAGAAGTAAGATAAACAAAATGATTGCTGTTATACCTTCATGTTGTTGCTTCCTTGGTTGGCCCTTTGATGCTTCAAGAATTGTGTGCTCCTTGGATGGAAAGTTATGTTAAATATGAAAATGATATAAAATGGATGAGGATGTAATGACAATGAGATGAGAGCTCAAGTGATAAATTTGCAAGAGTTTTGTTGCAAAAGATTTGATTCCCCAAAAATGAGGGAATTGAAGGGGTATTTATAGGCTAATTGGGATTCTCTAGAGAATTCGATGGTTGGGATCGATCCAACAAAGATCAAGATGAAGGGCTATGGTGAGTTGAGGACTCACAATCCCTCACATCTTGACATGTGGAAGGTGAGATGTCTTAGGGTGGAGTGATGTGGAAATGAGGTGGATCTTGGGGGATGAGAAGATTCCTTGGAGGAATAAAAGTGAATTAAAAATTCACAATGATTGGAAGAATGTAGTGGATAAAAGAGGGTCTCCAAAAAGCTAGAGATTTGTCACATGTGGGTGATGTGACAAGTCCAAGGTTCTAGAAGCCCTTGGCACATGTGAAGTGACAAGTCAAGGCTTCTAGAATCTTGCATTGGGGATGGGGAAGACTTTGGAAAGATAAAATTGAATTAAAAATTCACGTGGGGAAGAGAGGAACCTCGGGAAAAATGTGAATTAAAAATTCACATGGGGAAGAGAGTCCAGGGTAAAAATGGTAAATGGGAAGGTTGACTAGAAAAGGTAAGCCAAATATGGCTAATGATTCTGATTAAGGTTGTGCAAACACAGAATTAGGATAATTAATGAAAGATTAGAGGCAAGTGGGAGATTATGGAGGATGTGACACTTAATCAAGATTAAGTGCTCCACATCCTAATCACAGATTAATTAATTTAATCTGGATTAAAAGGGGGTTATGGAGAATGTGACAAGGAGAGAGAAAAAAATGAATTAAAAATTGGTTTTAACTCAAATGGGTTAAATGACTAAATTAAATAATTTTTCATGTTTATTTAATTTAGAGAAGACAAGGGGGTAAGGTAAAGTATTTAATTTATTTAATTACATCTTTTAGGAACCTTAGGTAGAAAATGGAATAATGATTAAATAAATTATTTAATCACTATTAATGAACTAGCTGAATAAAGTAGACAATTTTGATCATATGGAAGTGATCAAATTTGGATGTCTACATTTTTCCCTTGTTTGAAGTACCATTAGAATAACCGTGCTTCGAAGAAAAGAAAGTGTAGATGACTCTAGAGAGGAATTCACCAGAGGATGATGCCCCAGCTTGGGGAGGAGGACTTGAGCTGTCCAAATTAGCGGGGGAATGGATGGAGATTATGGCTGAGAAAATAGATAAATGGGAAGGGTATGCCCCCTCGAGAAGGCAATGGGGGAAAAGAGAGGGGTCCCAGGTGACCTCTCGATAGGAAGAAACGGATGGGGGAAAGGATGAGAGATGAGAGGGGATATGAAAATGACAATGTAAAGTGATGAAACAAAAAAAAATGATGATAAGCGATGGGAGATAAAGGTGAGCACAAATGGATGCGAGGAGAAATGTGATGTTGCTCCAATCCAGGTACAAGCCAGGTTGGGTGGATGGTTGATGGAGTGTTGTTGATGAGGACATGATACATCCCAAAAAAACATAAGGATAGGGAAGGATACATCCTGATGAGGATGAGGATGAGTGTTGGTGACGACATGCAAGATGATGGAATGGAAAATGAAATACAATCCTAATGCAATTTTCCATCCGTAGAGCACTGGTTTTTGCTATAGCATAAGACACCGAGCGTCAGGGTATGTAAAACAAGACGGATTAGTGTCTAATGCATAAAACAAACATAACAGACAAGAAGGCTATTCCAACACCCCAAAGTCATAAAGACAGTGGTCGGGCCTAGTATTGGGATAACCACAAGCACAAAAGGATGCCCCAACATAACACAAGACCGCAAGAGTCTTGGTGGGTAGTACATGGGACAACCAAGAAGACAAAAACATAAAAAAAGATTAAGATACGCCCCTATGTTTACTAGTCAGAGCACACCATGATATGATAGATCAAGGCGACCATGACAAGTGATGATAGGGAGCTCAAATGATAAACAAAATGTCAAAAAAATCAAAATATCACAATCAAGTTTGAAACGTCCTTTGCAATAGGATCAAGATGATGGATGGGGTTGATGCGGTCTGTTAGGAAGGATACATCCTGTTGAGACCAAAGATGGAGGATAGATTGGTTGATCAACATGACACAAGATAGCAGAAACTGATTGGATCTTGTGAGATAGATGATCATTGTTTGTTAGGCACTAGCTCGGATAGGGACATACTTGATGACATGACATGATGACAGGATGACAGGACAAAAGGCAATAAAAACCCTAGGGGCTCAAGGGTTGATCAAAGATCAACCTTGCCTACATGAAAGCGCAGAGCCCTCATAGTTCAATAAGAGACCATAGATAAAACCAGAAAGAGGAAAATTAAGACCTCGATGGAGTACAATGATCAGATGGAAAAAAAAATGCCCATGGGGCGGACCAAATGATTGACCTTGTCTATGTGAAAGCATAGGGGCCACATAGCTCGACACAAGGCCAAAGATAGACGATGGAAGAGACAAGATAGACAAAAGATAGAACCCCGAGGGCAGATCAAACGACCGACCTTGCCTACGCGAAAGTGCAGGGGCAACGTAGTTCGACAAGAGACCGACGACAGACAATGGATAAGGGATGATGAGATGACCAAGATAAATGGATAAAATTATGGAGTGGATATGATGAGCCAGGATAGGCCGTGCGGATGGGATGGTCGATATGATGAGACAAGATAGACTTGCAGGATTGGATAGGATGATGGTTGATATGAGTAAGATATGTAGGATGTGAAGCTCAGGGATGGGATAGGTAATTCAGATCATTAGAATATGACTTTGAGAGGTGAGACGATGGATAGATGAGTGATGAAGGTGTGAGAAAGATGTGGTTAATAGAGAGGAGGGATGAATGATGATGTGAATGGCATTGGGTTGCATGTGGGTAGCCTAGAGCTAGTTACCAATGACAAGGGATAATAGAGGGAAATGGATGGATGGATAATAAGATGCTAGGGTAGGTGGATCAATGACAGATAGATGAGTGATGAAGATTGGAAAGATGTGAGAAAGATCAAGTCATTGGATTGCATGAGGGTAGCCTATAGCTAGAGACCAATGACAAGGGATTATGAGATGGAAGGAAAAGAAGATGCTAGGATAGGTGCATAGATGATGGGGAGATGAGTGATGAAGATTGGAAAGATGTGAGAAATAGATAGGAATGATGATAGTGAGGTATCAAGTCATTGGATTGCATGAGGGTAGCCTATAGCTAGAGACCAATGACAAGGGATTATGACATGGAAGGAAAAGAAGATGCTAGGATAGGTGGATAGATGATGGGTAGATGAGTGATGAAGATTGGAAAGATGTGAGAAATAGATAGGAATGATGATAGTGAGGTATCAAGTCATTGGATTGCATGAGGGTAGCCTATAGCTAGAGATCAATGACAAGGGATTATGAGATGGAAGGAAAATGGATGGATTGATAAAGATGGGAGATAGAAAGATTCTAGGATATATGGATAGAAGGATAAGGATTCAAAAAGATGACATGGATTACTGGGTAGATAAATGGATGAGGAGATAAGGATGAAAAGATGGAAAAGGACTTGTGGATGGGTAGATAGGAAGATAAGGATAGGGAGATGGATTGGATGTTTAGATAGATGAATGGGGAGATAAGGATGAAAGGATGAAAAGGACTATGGGATGAGAGGATGGGGAGATGGAGAAGATTACCTGGTGGAATGGATGGACGATGTCTCCAAGGACCCAATTGCAAATAAGGAGATGCCCCCACTCTATATGTGTCATGCATGACGAGGCAAGAGGGATAGCAAGATGGGTGGATAAGGGAGTGAGATGGGCAATGGAAGATAGATAGAGGTGGATAAGGAATATGATAGTGTATGGATGGGAATATATGCCAAGAGGTGTCCAAAGCATGTATATAGGTTTGCCCCTACATTTATCAAGATCACAAGGAAGAGGGAGGAAGTGGGATAAATGGGATAGGATGGATAGGATGCAGAAGATAGGCAGATGTAGGAGATGGAGGAAAGGAATGCGTAAGTGGATGTTGCCCCCAATCGTGGAAGGAGACTAGATGGGGAATTTACGCATGATGCCTATTTTCTAGGTTTTCATCATGGTGCTTATCCAAGGCGCTTGTTTGCCAAGTTTTCACCATTGGACGAATGATTTTCATTTTACTATTTTTTTTTTTTGTTTTTGTATTGTTCTGATTTTTTGGACTAGGATGTGGACGAAGATGGATAAAGATAGGGATATGGATATGCGGATTTTTAGAGGACAATTGATAAGGATAGGGATGAAGGACTCACGCATCAAGTTCCATATGAGGTAATAAGAGCCCATGTTTGAAGTGACTATTCGGATGTTGGTACAACCTTATTAGACTGGATGGTTTATGCAAGAGGATGGATTAAAGGAATTTGATGGGGGAGATATGGGGGCTAGTGGATGGGATGTTGGAAGGTGTATGGATTGAACGATGGAGTGGATGTGTGATGGGGGAAGGTGTGCAGGACCAACATTGGCACATGTGATGGTGGATGTGAAAAGATAGATGGATGAATAGATGGAGAGTGTGGCAATAGTGGAGGCATTGGGATAGTAAATTTTGGGATGTAGGGACCCAAAACAGATTTAGGAGATGGAGGAGGTGAATTACAAAGGATGTACCAAGGTTGTACCAACATCTTTAGAGTGCGAGTTTTGGGAGACATATCCAAGACCATGTGTGCCTAGATGTTCTTTGACCTGAATGGGTTCTAAAATACCTTGCTCATGAAGGCCTAAACCTTTTCCTTGATAGTTCATGTTCTCAAGCATATGATCTATGGTAGGATGCTTATTCTTTTGGAAGAATGATGCGATTACATTATTAGGTGAAGAAGGATGGGTGGTGCATATACTTTGATTTTCTTCGACAGGAAGACCACCATGGGTGCACGTAATGTTACCAAGGTGATACAAAAGTGGCATTGGGATGGTAAGACTAGATGGTGATGAAGGATCATGCGATGCAGATGAGGGGATTGAAATATCAAGAGGAATGAGTGATAAGGGACCATGAGAGGTAGTGGATGATAAGGGCTCATGAGATGGTGTGATTGGATCTTGAAGGCAAATGGGATCAAGGGATGGAGTGGAGGAGATAGTGTGATCTTGAGATGGGGTGGATGGGAGGATAGGATCATGACTTAGTCGAGGATATGGATAATGAGATGAAATAGATGGAATACTATGTTCTTGAGATGGAGTAGATGGGATGGAGTGATCTTGATTTGGAGGAGGGGATATACTTGTATGCTTTGGATCAAGCGCTTGGCATGACTCATCTTGTGTGGGATGTATGATGATGGAAGAGTGTTGGAGGGAATCCTCAATTGGGGGAGAGAGGAGGATGGAGGATTCATGAAGGTCGTTGGATTGAAGTTTGTGAATATTAGGACTAGGAGGAGGGGATTGGATGTCTTCAATGGATTCGATGGATCTAGTAGTAGAATATGGGGATTCAATGGATTCGATCGGTTTGACTGGCTCAATTGTTTGGATTGTGGTAGGAATGGTTATGAGAGGGATAGGTGTAGGATGGAGGAGGGCCTCATCACTAGTGATGATACATGATAAAGTGGGAGGGCATGGTGTCTCTTCTTGCATGAGCCCTTGGGAAACATTTGGAAGAGATGTAGGATTGGGTAGAGTGATGGGAAGGGATGGAGGATGAGGATTAGGGATTGGAGGATTAGGATTAGACATGGGGATTGGATTAGATGGAGCACTAGGAGGAGATGGAGGATTAGAATTAGATGAAGGAATGGGATTGGATGGAGGAATAGGAGGAGATGGAGGATGAGGATGAGGATTAGGGATTGGAGGATTAGGATTAGACATGGGGATTGGATTGGATGGAGCACTAGGAGGAGATGGGGGATTAGAATTAGATGAAGGGATGGCATTGGGTGGAGGACTAGGAGGAGATGGAGGATTAAGATATAATGTGGGAAAATGGAGAGTGATGTAGGAGGATGTAGATGTTGGATTAGATTGGGATGTAGAGTGATAGTAGGAAGATGTAGCTGAAGGATTAGAATGGGGAGATGTGGAATTAATGTAAGGGTGTGGGGATGGGGGATTGTGATAGGATGGTGTGGATGTTGGATTAGAATAGGAAGATTGGGGTGGTGAACCATCATAGGAAGAAATGTATGGTGGGTTGGCGTAGGAGGATATGGATGGTAGATAAGGATGAGGGGATTGAGATGGTGGATTAGGATAGGAGGAATATTAGGATGGGGGATTGTGATAGGAATGTGTGAGTGTGTGATTAAGGTGGAGGTATTGGGATTGTTGGTGATGATGAGGATAAGAGGAAGTGGATGTTGTATAGGATAGAGGTTGAAAGGGAGGACATGACGAATATGTCAATTGTGAGGATGTTGGATATCCCTTGTCAAGGGTAGCATAAGAACCATTATTAGATGTGGATGAAGGCATGGTGGGATAGTTTGAATAAGTAGTGGGGTTTTTGGAGGTGATTGGAGAGATCTTACTAGCAATGATAGCATCAAGAGGATCTATATAACAATCTTCGTGATCAATAAGATTTTCGTTATTGTCATCAACGGAGTTAGGATTCCGCTTGACTAATATTATTGGTCGTGTGAGAGGGGGATAAATATTCATGATGGATATAGATTAGAAGGAAAGAATAGATGATGGATAGAGAACTAGGATGAACTGAAAGCTTAGATTGGGATTGGATGAAAGCTCAGATTGGGATTGGATGAAAGCTCAAATTAGGATGATGGGATAAACTCTCAGATTAGAACTGGATTGGAGCTTAGATTGGGATTGGATTGAAGGATATGATAGGATTGATTTGGAACCAAGATCATGGGTTTCAACTAGAGGACGTAAGGTGTTGAAAATCAGATTTTTGCCAAATTTGGCAGTTTTCAAAAATTGTCAAATTTTGCCATTTTAGGAAACTTCGTAGGAATAAGTTTGAGAGTCTAGTTTTTCCCAAAAAATTCCCAATACTAAGATAGGATGAATTTCCAACTAACATCAGAAATATGAGACATGCATTTAGAGTTATTAACGAAACAGTTCGTCAAAAACTGGAAAATTAGAAAAAATAAATGCTAATTTGTGATTTTGAGGGTCAAGATGAAAATTTCAGGCTCTGAAAACGTGTTTAAGGGGGATCCAAGGGACTTAGAAGTTGCTACTTTATTCACATGGGGAAGAGAGTCTAGGCTAAAAATGGTAAGTGGGAAGGTTGACCAGAAAAGGTAAGCCAAATGTGGCTAATGATTATGATTAAGGTTGTGCAAATACAGAATTAGAATAAGGCTAAGTATTGGGATTGTCTTGATAATTAAAATCTTTCATTAATTATCCTAATTCTGTGTTTGTACAACCTTAATCAGAATCATTAGCCACATTTGGCATACCTTTTATGGTCAACCTTCCCACTTACCATTTTTAGCCTGGACTCTCGTGCCAGAAATGTGATCCTAATAAAATGTTGCTTCCTAAATGTGAGATGTTAGATGAAACTAATAATGCAATAAAGAGAAACAACAAGATAATAGGGCACCTCAATAAGATTAGCCTTAGAAAATAAACAACATAGAAGTAAGATAAACAAAATGATTGTTGTTATACCTTCATGTTGTTACTTCCTTGGTTGGCCCTTTGATGCTTCAAGAATTGTGTGCTCCTTGGATGGAAAGCTATGTTAAATATGCAAATGATATGAAAATGGATGAGGATGTAATGACAATGAGATGAGAGCTCAAGTGATAAATTTGCAAGAGTTTTGTTGCAAAAGACTTGATTCCCCAATAATGAGGGAATTGAAGGGTTATTGATAAGCTAATCGGGATTCTCTAGAGAATTCGACGGTTGGGATCGATCCAACAAAGATCAAGATGAAGGGCTATGGTGAGTTGAGGACTCACAAGTCCTCACATCTTGACATGTGGAAGGTGAGATGTCTTAGGGTGGAGTGATGTGGAAATGAGGTGGATCTTGGGGGATGAGAAGATTCCTTGGAGGAATAAAAGTGAATTAAAAATTCACAATGATTGGAAGAATGTAGTGGATAAAAGAGGGTCTCCGAAAAGCTGGAGATTTGTCTCATGTGGGTGATGTGACAAGTCCAAGGTTCTAGAAGCCCTTGGCACATGTGAAGTGACAAGTCGAGGCTTCTAGAATCTTGCATGGGGGATGGGAAAGACCTTGTAAAGATAAAAGTGAATTAAAAATTCATATGGGGAAGAGAGGAACCTTGGGCAAATAAATGTGAATTAAAAATTCACATGGGGAAGAGAGTCCAGGGTAAAAATGGTAAGTGGGAAGGTTGACTAGAAAAGGTAAGCCAAATGTGGCTAATGATTCTGATTAGGGTTGTGCAAACACAGAATTAGGATAATTAATGAAAGATTAGAGGCAAGTGGGAGATTATGGAGGATGACACTTAATCAAGATTAAGTGGTGCACATCCTAATCACAGATTAATTAATTTAATTTGGATTAAAAGGGGGTTATGGAGAATGTGACAAGGAGAGAGAAAAAGATGAATTAAAAATTGGTTTTAATTCAAATGGGTTAAATGACTAAATTATATAATTTGTCATGTTTATTTAATTTAGAGAAGACAAGGGGGTAAGGTAAAGTATTTAATTTATTTAATTACATACTTTAGGAACCTTAGGCAGAAAATGGAATAATGATTAAATAAATTATTTAATCACTATTAATGAAATAGATGAATAAAGTAGACAATTTTGATCATATGGAAGTGATCAATTTTGGATGTCTACAGTTGTTATAGATGTTAGTTAGTCAGAAATCAAACCATTATTGATTCATGTAGTTTTTGTCTATTTGTATGGTTTATATAGGGCTTGAGCATGCCTGAGCATGGGCGAGATGATATTTCCCTTGTGGAGAGAGATCGTGAGATGGCTGTAAGTGATTATTTTGTCAAAGATATCATTTTTTATAATGTAGTTTCTATGTATTCATATCTTTACTTCTTATTGTAACAGTTAAAAATTCACCATGAACTAAACCCTAGGAGGAGTAGCGGGAGCACTCCACGAGCGCAGCAAAAACAAGTGACAAACCTATCGCCATCCGAGCGAAAAGGAAAGGGAAAGATTTTATTTGCTAGGCATGGAGAGCAATGACTTTTGATTCCATAGTCTTTTATTGTATGCCTCGATGGCAGTTTTGTACATATTTTTTATTGGACATATTTGACATTGTATGCGTAGATGGCATTCTCGTAAGCCTATATGGCTATTTTGTAAATATATTTCATACTTATATCGACATATATTTATGCATGCCTACATGGCTATTTGGTTAATACAAATATCTTTTTTCGATGCTTGTCCATATTTGCATTCTAAATTGATGGTTCAATAGATATGAGTTACGTATATTCAAGTGTATACTTTACAACTTACATGTATACTTTGTGACTTACGTGCATTCGAGTGTATACTTTGTGGCTTACATGTTTTCATGCATATACCTTGTATTCGTGCATATACTTTGTTTTAATTTGTGTATACTATGTATTCGTGTGTATACTTTTTGAGGCTTATGTGTTTATGAGTACTTGTAGTTCCCTTATTGACATGTACATGTTTGACTTATTCACATGTATAATTATTAATTGGTTAGCCGTAGCATTGATCTATGTCATCCTCAATGCATGATCCTTGAGATGGAGTAAGTACACCCTCAAGGTCAAAAGGAGTTTCACATGCATTCTTCGTAGGCTCATTTTGGTAGTGAAACCAAAAACCTCTTGCATCATTGAAACAAATTTTTTTTTCCTTTATAGCAGGTCTGAAGCCATTATCATTCTCCATTAGTTCTTCATGTATCCACTCCCCATTAATGGTTGTCTCATGACCTTCATGAAACCAAGCACTTATCTCATTTATGATAGAAGAAATGTATGAAGATTTATCTTCCTCCTTATGAACCATTCATTATCATGAGAGATGGGTTCTTGTGAACCACTACTGATGAATCATGGGTCAATGAGTTTGACTTGCAAAACTACATGATTGAATCCTGATAGCAATATCACAATATTTATATATCTAAATACTGCCATTGAATCCTGAATACTGCCATCTTACCCACACAAGATTCTGGAAGATGCTTCCCACCCTTCTCTTAGTGGTTGCTCTCATTGCACCTTCTACCTAGCTTCATCTTGGTGTAGACAATACGAAGACCCCAACTTGAGATCTTCACACATGCAAGAACAACTGCATCCTTCCTGCAACTTGGATGGATCAACTTGCAACCAAGAACCCATGCTACTTCCTGGTGTAGATTGCCTTCTACACACTCAGAACCTTCTGCCTTTGATACCATTCTGATGCAGAGGACACAACACAAGACAGTGGCTCATCCACCCTTCTCACTCCTTAACCTACTGATCACTACTAATCAAGACATGTTCTTAAGCCTCTAATTCTATCCGCCACCTTTCCACTGTTCAAAGTCCGAGTCACACATTGCTCAAACACAATGGTCGAGCGATGTAATGGTTTCTTTGAAAACCATTATACATTTAAAACCATACAAGAATTTCACACTCGGTTATATTACGTATATTCCCTGTCAACTGAAACCGTTTTTCCCATTCCATTCGGGACTGTCATAAAGAAACCCGAAAACAAGACATCCATGACATTCAAAACAATAGTGAATCCTTCAAAACTAATCTGCATTCACAATTTGCAAAACAATAAACTAGGAAAGATAAGGAGAACGACACGACGGGAAATGGAAACTCCTCTTTAACGAATTCCAGATATTAACACTTCAAAAACATACATGCTTTAAATGGCTCTTTGGTCGAAGGCCAGAGAGCCCGATTTCTTTTCCCTCTTGTTTACTCTCTTTTTTGTTTTCCCATAGTTGCACTCTCTATTTCCTCTATCTCCCGTATTCGGTTACATGTTGTCTCTTTATAGAGATTCTAGGGTAGTTAGACAAATTGTTCATCTACCTAATATTCCCATTCGGTTACAACTATCATTTAATCCTTTTGATGAATATATCATTGCAATTTTAAACACTTAACCATTTCTTAACATGGTCCCACAAAATTCTAAATGACTAAAACATTACAAAATTATGAAGCTTGTCATAAATTTCAAGAGTGGAGGTGTCTCCGCACCAGTATCCTAGTTGTCCCTTTGTTGATTTATCTCCTCATTGATCCATCTTATTGGATTCTTTCACCTTTTACCCGTCGCTTTCTTGAAAAACTCAATTTTAGGCCTTGTAGCCTTCTGCCCCAATTTGGCCTCCTAGAACCCGTTTTCTTGATTTTTCTCACAATCAGTCTTAACAACCCCAATTTTTTTTTGTAAATTCTTTCTTTTGATCATCAAGGATCCAATATTTATGAAGCCTTAGGTCCTACAAGTTTTTGTACATATGATTGTCCTCAAACCCCCTATTTTCAAGGGTTCCTATGGTTTTTGGCTCTTTTTCCTTCTTTGAGGGCTTCAACGACCTCCTCAACTCTCCTCCTGGAACACACATGACTGAGATACATGTTCCTACACTTTGATACTCTTTATTGGCACAAACCAATCCATTTAGAAACTCTCCTTGCTACTGTCCTCTCCAAGCTACTAGCCAGAATGCACTTGCACTCGTCTAGTGCTTGATGATTTCATCACCTCCCTGCAAAACAAGACCCCTTAACCTATATGTACACTATTTACATACTCCCCAACTTGATTCCAAGTGGCCATGAGAGGAAAGCCACGGGAAGTCAAGTGGGACTCATTATTCACAAAACTGGCCTGAACCGGCAATGAGACCAAGAAAACCAAAAACTTGCAAAAAGATAACCAGTCCGTCTAGATGACTAATCTAATGCTACACAAGATAATTAAGTGACACAAATGGAAGACTCAAAGCAGTAGATAAGTCCCTTCAATCCATTCTTGAATGGATGAAGGCTCAAACACAAAAAATCAATGAAAACTTACTCTCTTCCAATCACAAAAATGTACTCTCCAAGTCTCAATTCGCGAAAACAATCCTCCAACCCAGGTATTAGGGTTTTTCTGACCTTATATACCTTTCTCCCACATTCTAGGACCCTTCGGTCGGGCTTAGAGCATCATTAATGTCATTTTTCAACTTTTAGGACAAATAGCCAAGGCAACATTGCTCAAAATTCTCACAGTGTCCAAGACTTACCCAAACCGTAAGCCCCTAACAAACCTATTTCCAATTCACTCATCAAAAACACTCTTGGGACTTTATATCATAGTCCTTATTCCTTCTTTCATCCTAATCTGATAGTAGCCACTTTTCAAATCAATCTTGGAGTAGTACCTAGCACCCCCCTAAACAATCCATTAAGTCTTCTATCCTAGGAATAGGAAACCTATATCTAATGGTTATCCTATTTATGGCCCTAGAATCAATACACATTCTCCACTTATCTCCCTTCTTAGGTGCCAACACCACTAGAATAACACATGGGCTTATGCTTTTCCTGATCAACCCTTGGTCCAAAAGTTCTTGAACTTGCCTTGTTATCTCCTTGTTCTGCTCCGATGTCATTTTGTATGCAGCCTTGTTAGGCAATGTTGCTCTTGGTACAAAGTCAATTTGATGACTGATTGCCCTCTTAGGTGGTAGTGTAGCTGGTGTGCCTTCACAAATGATATCCTTGAACTGATCCAACAGTTGCTTCACCTCTACTGTCATAGATAGCCGACTAGGTAACTCCTCCTCCTTTGGCTTCAACATGATTGCATAGACAACTCCTTCTTCCTCCTTCATGTCTCTTAGGAATTCCTTTCCACTCATCAAAAGTACATTGGATTTTTCCTTTTCCACTATCCTTCTTAGGGAAAAAACTTCATGGTTAAGCACTTGAGTTGGAGTATACTGGAATGGGTGACCTCCCAGGAAGGTCTAGTTCCTCACGTCTGTGAGCATCACTTAGATGCAATGATTGCTAAGTGGGCCATTCAATATCATTTCAAATTTGTTTCTTTAAACAACTTACAAATTTGCAACTTACGACTCCTCCAATCTAAGGGATCGATCTGGTGGAACATAGCTCGAAGCAATTTCACATGTTTCGGTGCAAAAGAGGACCATGAATAGCATAAACATACCTATTTGGATGTGTTGGAACAGTCCACTTGGTCACACAAGTTGTAGAACGAAAGTTGCACCACTCTGCAACTTTGCACTGCTTGCATTTGATGCTTTTTCCATCAAGTGAAAATCTGCCACCACTGGAAAACCACTCCGAGATAGCCAAAACCGAGAGAGGTTTTTGTAGGCAGGCTCAATGCAATCCTATAGGATCAGATGAGAAGTTTCTAAGCATCACGGTATCCAAGTAATAGCATGCTAAAGTTTGCAGCTATTTTGCACTTTGGACCCTTAAGGGATCGATCCGGTGGAACATAGCTCAGAGCGATTCCACGTGTTTCGATGTGAAAGAGGACCATGCCTACTGTAAAAATACCTATTCAGACATGTTGGAATAGTCCCTTTGCTCACACGAGTTGCAGAGCGAAAGTTGCACCACTTTGCAACTTTGCACAGCTTGAATTTGACACGTTTTCCATCAAGTGAAAATCCGTCGCCACGAGAAAAACACTCCAAGATAGCCAAAATTGAGAAAGGTTTTTCTAGAGGGGTCCAACGCCTTTCTTTAGGATCAGACGACAAGTTTCTAAGAATCACGGTGTCCAAGTAATAGCATGCTGAAGTTTGCAGCTATTTTGCACTTTGGACCCTTAAAGGATCGATCCGGTGGAACATAGCTCGGAGTGATTCCACGTGTTTCAGTGCGAAAGAGGACCATGCCTACTATAAAAGTACCTATTCAGACATGTTGGAACAGTCTGCTTGCTCACACGAGTTGCAGAGCGAAAGTTGCACCACTTTGCAACTTTGCACAACTTGAATTTGACACGTTTTCCATCAAGTGAAAATCCACCGCCACGAGAAAACCACTCCAAGATAGCCAAAATCGAGAGAGGTTTTTCTAGAGGGGTCCAATGCCTTTCTATAGGATTAGACAAGAAGTTTCTAAGTATCATGGTATCCAAGTAATAGCATGCTGAAGTTTGCAGGTATTTTGCACTTTGGACCCTTAAGGGATCGATTCAGTGGAACATAGCTCGGAGCGATTCCACGTGTTTCGGTGCGAAAGAGGACCATGCCTACCGTAAAAATACCTATTCGGATGTGTTGGAATAGTCCACTTGCTCACACGAGTTGCAGAGCAAAAGTTGCACCACTTTGCAACTTTGCATAGTTTGAATTTAACACGTTTTCCATCAAGTGAAAACCGCCGCCACGAGAAAACCACTCCAAGATAGCCAAAATTGAGAGATATTTTTCTAGAGGGGTTGAACACCTTTCTATAGGATTAGATGAGAAGTTTCTAAGCATCACGGTATCCAAGTAATAGCATGCTGAAGTTTGTAACTATTTTGCACTTTGGACCCTTAAGGGATCGATCCAGTGGAACATAGCTTGGAGTGATTCCACGTGTTTTGGTGTGAAAGAGGACCATGCCTGCCATAAACATACCTATTTAGATGTGTTGGAATAGTCCGCTTGCTCACACGAGTTGCAGAGCGAAAGTTGCACCACTTTGCAACTTTGCATAGCTTGAATTTGACACGTTTTCCATCAAGTGAAAATCCGCCGCCACAAAAAAAACCACTCCAAGATAGCCAAAATCGAGAGATTGTTTTCTAGAGGGGTCCAACGCCTTTCTGTAGGATCAGACGAGAAGTTTCTAAGCATTATGGTATCCAAGTAATAGCATGCTGTAGTTTGCAGCTATTTTGCACTTTGGACCCTTAAGGGATCGATTCGGTGGAACATAGCTCGGAGTGATTCCACGTGTTTTGGTGCGAAAGAGAACCATTGCTACCATAAACATACCTATTCGGATGTGTTGGAACAGTCCGCTTGCTCACACGAGTTGCAAAAAAATGTTGCACCACTTTGCAACTTTGCATAGCTTGAATTTGATACGTTTTCCATCAAGTGAAAATTTGCCGCCACGAGAAAACCACTCCAAGATAGCCAAAATCGAGAGAGGTTTTTCTAGAGGGGTCCAACGCCTTTTTGTAAGATCAGATGAGAAGTTTCTAAGCATCATGGTATCCAAGTAATAGCATGCTAGAGTTTGCAACTATTTTGCACTTTGGACCCTTAAGGGATCGATCCGGTGGAACATAGCTCGGAGCGATTCCACATGTTTCAGTGCGAAAGAGGACCATGCCTACTGTAAAAATACCTATTAGAACGTGTTGGAACAGTTTGCTTGCTCACACGAGTTGCAAAAAAATGTGTACAAATTGTTTACATGACCTTTATATGACCTTTTTCACATTGTTTACATTTCAAAATTCAAAGTTTGCAAATTTTCCTACTCAAGGAATTTATAGAACAAGGTGCTACTACACCAAACATGAACATCAACCTTACAATATTTGAGTATATCTCATTATGTAATTAAATATTATTACAATGCCTCTGGCACTTCGTTCTCTCAGATCTTTTACAATGTCACTCATACATTCAAGATTCTTTTTAAATGTCTACATCATAGGTGCTCATCATGAGGTTAACTTCAAATGAGTAACTTGAGATTCCCTCACTAAGCTTCACATGATATCTTATAATGGCTTGAAATCAAAATTGAGATTTGTCAAAATCATCAAAATAAGTATGTTGCATTTCTTTTTTCACTGAGATTTTTGATAATGGCTCTTAAATCAGCATTTTCTGCAATGAAAGATCAATCAACCCTTAGTAGTTTACTTACAAATATGCAAAGTAAAAGAGAAAAAGAAAGAACATCCAAAATGGAAATGAAATAAAAATAGATGGAAGGCACTTACAGATGTTGCATGCAGGCATCAAAATAAGGATGTTGCGTTGCTTTTCTTGTTAACATTCTCTTCGATGGCTCATATATCAACATTTTTTGCAAGGGGACACCAATCACTGTAAAAGAAGATGATAGCATTGGCATCAAACAAATTAATGTGCATACAAGTATAAATTAATAAGAACCAATGTGCATATACTTACAAATTAATCCAATGAACCATCTGGGTCTGTTGTACTCTTTATTGTGTCGAGTATTGCCTCATGGTCAGACTCACGGACCTTCCATAACGTCTTGTTCAAAGTTCTACCCCCATATTTGGTCAAATGAACATTGGATGCCATGACAAGGTTCGACTAATGAAGAATCTTACGATGCATGTCAAAGTCCTGAAATAGCCAATGTTTAACACTTGAATGTGGGTACCTTCTAAGCCATGTTCCAGTAAGCACAACTGAGCCTGTAGGGTATTCAATGTTTTCTCCATCCACAAGTGGGGCCTCCAATTTCTTTTTGGTCTCAAGACAACAACACAAGTAATATTTTGTTCCCTCTTCATTGTCTTCATCTGCAATAACTGCATAAATATGCCCTACATTGATATGTGCAAAAAATCTCTTGGAATTTGTCAACATTACGAATACAGTACAAAGTAAGATCTAACGATATGGAATTTCAACAACTAAGAAAGTAGATATATCACCTCGTTGATCTAGATCTGATATGTGGTCAAAATTGACCGATGATTCTATCTGTGTCAGTTCCAAAGCCATCGGAGGGTGATATGTGTGAAGTGGGCTAAGATAACTTGTGAACCATTTGTCAACCCACTCCCTTGACTCACAATCATTCCAGTCTTGCATTGTACATGAAGAACAAAAGCATGCCATATTTTTTGTATCGATACTCCATGAACCTATATTTGAGCTAAGAAAAGAGTGTACATCACTCGATCCTATTAGTGTACAATAGTATTCATATGGTGCAGTGTTAGTATCATCCATCAACCAAAAAAATCTATGAACTGAAGACGTACCTTCATTACCTAGACCCATCAAAGCATTACACCACTCGATGATTGATTTTGCATCTATCAACTTTGCACTGTCTTTATACTTTAACTCTTCTCATGCTAATGCTCTTTTCACGCATGCTCTTGCACCATCATGCTCCCCCTTTCCATGTCTAGCCTCACAAAAGTTCCACATATGTTGAACACCTGTAATGACGTGCATCCTACATAACCAGTAGAACATGCGTGAGTTCTTGAACTGTGTTGCACAGTTATCAGACCATATTATATGTTGATAGTATTCTATGCCCCTCTAAGCCAAACCACTGTAGAACATCTGGAAGCAACCTTGCACAGACTCTGCAAAATGTGTGCGATCATCACTAATGTAAAAGTGGTACTCCCTCATTACCTTCCTTTGCTCATCTGTACTATCAGATGCATGAATGAATGCTATGTGCACAAATATCAAAACTTGTGTAGAGTTGTAATATTGTGACTACACCTTATGTTGTGGTTGTAGAGTGTAGTTCTCTACAAAGTCAACCATGGATACTATGTTTCCAACTGGAAAGGTGTCCTTGCATAGCTTGAACTACATGTCCAGCCATCAGGCTCTATGGGTATGCATTGCATACTCAGACAGTATACTGTCACGAAATGTGGTCATAAATTTGTACACTGAAATCTTCTCAATAGCCAAATCACACCTTTTTGCTTGAGACCCATCTTTTGTAGCATATGCCACTGTTTTCCACTTCCTGAACTCTACTAGTTTTTGTCCCACCTCATCTGTGCTTTCCATATGTTGACATACTGGCATACGCTGGAAGCCACATCAACGCTCGCATGAACCATCCAAGCTTGTTGTCCTATAGAATATCTGGCCATCCTCTATTTGACATAAATTTTTTGGTAAGAACTCTCTTGAAGATTTTGGTGGGGCTTCTATGCCACAATCTTGCAAAACATTGTTAGTATGCAAATCTAAACATATAGAACGATAAACATTGTAATGGTTAGAAAATTCAATATGTAGTCTACAACAACAAGTAGTGCGTGTGTGATTTATCTTGACATAAAAAGGTTTAAGCAGTTCAAAATATCTTTGAGAAATACTAATTTGAGGATAATCATTTTCAAATTTCTAAAAAAATTGGGTTTTAGTCATATCCAAAAAATGCTTTGGATGTGGCTCATAATTTCGACTACCGATTCTCCTTCTTACCACATCCCTTTGATTTGGAGATGGCCTTGTGTTATTCTTCCAATACTCTTCAATTAGTGTTGTCAAGGCTTCGACAACTTCTTTATCTTTTTGTGACAGTCTCCCCGAGAATGCCCATAATTCATTTGTATCATTGCCCTCAATTCTTTGCCGCCTTTGAATGGCCCTTGATAAAGTTTTTCTACTAATTCCTGTTTTTTCACTAGTCTTTCTAATTAGGCGATCTCTCTTTGTTTGACAGCTTACCAAAGTCGATGTAATCACACGTCGGGTGACATTACTATCCTTTGAGCATGAGGTCTTACCCACACTCTCATAAGCATCCATTAGATTCTTCACAATAGTTTCTTCACTCGATGCATTCAATGTTCTCAACCCAAGAGTCTTCATGATGTTCCTATACTTTACACCCCGCATCATTTCAACAAATAGTTGACATCTTGCAGTCTCATTTAGCCTTTCAAAGAATCTTTCCCAAATCTTATCAGCATATCTTCTACAAGTGCGTGTTGAAATATTACCTTCGATGTGCTGCAAAATCTCATCATCAATATTAATCAAATACTTTGGTTTTCTACGCAAAATTCTTGGTGGTGTTCTCCTAGGTACATACATCTCAACATTAGGAATTTCATCAATATTTAATTGAGGTGGGCTAGATTGCATACCTTCGATCTAGGGTGGAGAATAAGACATACCTTGAGGTTCAGATGGGAATGATGGCATACCTTGTTCGTCAATTTCGAGTGATGATGTACTCTCAACTTGAGATGTGTTGGATGGTGTCCAACAATATTCACTTGCGATAAATGGTGTCCCTCCATATTCACTTGCAGTAGATGGTGTCCATCCATATTCACTTGTGCTAGATGGTGTCCCTCCATATTCGCTTGTGCTTAATGGTGTCCCTTCATATTCACTTGTCGTAGAGGGTGTGTCTCCCACTACGGTATCTAAATTTGTCTTATGACGATCTTTCGCATTCGTTCCTTTTGTTCTGCCAATTCCTGTTCTCTTTTTGATGGTTGAGGTTCCTCTACAATCGGGTTGTTCTCATCAATCGTTTCCAATTTCTTCTTTTCACGATATGCCGCCACCCGAACTCTCTCCTTTTCTTTCAAGGTTTCATTCTCTTCATCTGTTATTTTCCTCTTTATCTTTTTCTTCGGCATGGTGGATAATTTTATCTATACCATGGTAATGAGATGACTATTAGTTCCTAAAAACTATATCCATTCAAGATAATCGAAAAATATGTCATTGAAGGCTTCATTTAAATAATACTTACAATCATCTTGTACAAAAGTAGTCTTTTATTATTGATGGTTCTAGCCAACCACCAAGGGAATAAGTACTATGATGTAAAGTCCCAATAATGTTTTTGATGTGTGAGTTAAGGCAAAATTAGGGTAGTCTAGAGCCTTGAAGTTTGGAGAAGCCTAAATGATGAAATTAGGCAAATTAGTCCATGTAGACTTGGCAATTTGTCCTAAAAGTGGGAAAAGGGCATTAATGATGCTCTAAGCTTGACCCAAGGGTCCTAGCACGTGGGAGAAAGGTATATAAGGTCATGAAAACCCTAATTGAGCATGTGGGAAAGCTATTGTATGATTTCGAGTTTTGGAAGGGGAATTTGTGAGTTGGAAGAGTGCAAATTTCATTGAATTTCTGTTTTTGTGCCTTCATCCAGTCAAGAATGGACTGAAAGGACCTGTTTAATGCTTCGAGTCTTTCAATTGTGTCACTTAATTACTGTGTGAAGCATTATATTATCCATTTAGTTCAATTGCTTTCTGTTTTGTAAGTTTTTAGAGTTTTTGGTCTCATAGCCGGTTCATGCCAGTTTTTGGAAATAATGATCCCCACTTGAATTCTCATGGCAAGGCTACCATGGAAACTTGGAATCAAGTAGGGGATTTTTTTTACAGTGTACATATGGTGTGTGGTGTTTTGGTTTCTAGGGGAGATGGTGAATTCATCAAGAACTAGGCGAGTGCAAGTGCATTTGGGCTAGTGGCTTGGAGAGGACAGCAGTAAAGAAAGTTACTAAATGGACTGGTTTGTGCCAATCAAGAGAAAGAGAGTGTGGGCACACATATTCCAGACATGTGTGTGCATGGAGGAGAGTTGAGGAGGTCATTGAAGCCCTCAAAGTTGGAAAAAGGAGCCAGAACCCTAGAAACCCTCGAAAATAGGGGGTATGAGGACAATCCTATGTACGAATGCCAAAGGGACTAAACACCTGGTAAATTTTGAAGCCTATGGTACCACTAGAAAGAATATATAAAAATATTTGGGGGTTGTTAAGACCGTTTTTGAGAAAAGCCAAGAAAACGGGTTTTAGGAGGCTTAATTGGGCAAAAGGCTACAAGGCCTAAAATTGGGTTTTTCAAGAAATCGATGGGTACAAGGTGAAAGAATCCTATGAGATGGATCAGTGAGGAGTCAAATCAACAAGGGGATAGTAATAATATCCTTTCGTAGCCCCTCGAGTGGTTAGGATACTTTGGGTTAGTGTGGAGCTCGGGGAAGCTTAGTGGTGAATTGAGAGCAATGGTGAAAAATTTGAAATTGGTGGAGAGTCTTATGAGGTGAGAGGGGTTTACGAGGGATCCCTGAGTAGGGTAGAGAGGAATACCCTAGGAAGACCAAAGAATAGGTCTTGGGAAGAGAAATATTTCTCTTCAAAGATAAGACTCCCCATCAATTGTTGAAGGACTGGTCTATGTAATGAACTTTTGACCTTGTGCAGGGTCTTTTGAAGATGTTTGATGCTTTGGAATGGTCTGGGAACGGTCTTAAAGGATGAATTTTGGTGAATGGTTCTGAATTTCTATAATTGGCAAGTGTAAAATGGTAATTGGCAAGTGTAAATAATTGTGTATATAATTTGCTAATTTAAAATGTGCATTGACAACCTAAGGTTATGATGACAAACAAAAATGAAAGAAAATTTGTAAAGACTTCACATACCTTAAAAACAAAACTTTCATATGGAGGAATTCAACCCAATTATGTAGCCTTAGCTTCTTCTTTCTTCAAACTCCACAAGAATTTGACTTGTTCAAAAGCTTGTTCCCTTTCACACTTAGATTGTATATCAGTTTTCAATGGAATTCAAACTTCAATTGATATTATATGTCTTTCAACGTCGAGACTCTGCTATTTCATGCAAAGGTGGTAAAAAGATCATGGAAAAGGTGATGGAAAGTGAAAAAGATGCTTGCACACTTCACAACATCATCAAATATATATTTTTTGTCAGAGCACACGTAGAACTAGGGGAATATGCAAACTGTGGGCCTTCAAATCACGGGTATATTGATTTTTTTACCGTTTTAGTAAACTACAAAATGCGTTCGTGTTATAATGCGCATGTGTTATAACGCGAGTGTGTTATGTTAAATTAAGTTTTCTTAGTGTATTTTTGATAGTATAGGGGTTTCTGAGAGAGTGGGAGGGAGAGAGGGGGAGAGTGGAAGATAGAGAGGGATGGAGAAGGGGAGAGTGGGAGAAAGAGAGAGGGAGAGAGTGGGAGATAGAGTGGGAGATATAGAGGGAGGGAGAGAGGGGGAGAGTGCGAGAGAAGGGGAGAAGGGGAGAAGTGGAGAGTGGGAGATAGAGAAAGAGGGAGAGAGGGAGAGAGTGGGAGCGTGGGGGAGAGTGGGAGAGAGTGGGAGAGTGGAGGAGAGTGGGAGAGAGTGGAGGTAAGTGTATAGGGCTAAGTGTATAGGGCATAAGGATTAGGGTTTAGAATAATGGGTATAGGGTTGAGGGTATAGGGCTAAGTGTATAGGGTATAGGGATTAAGGTTTAGAATAATGGGTATAGGGTTGAGGGTATTGGGTTTCAGATTGAGGTTTAGGGTTTAGGGTTTAGTGTACAAGGTTGAATGTAGGGTTTAGGGTTTAAGTATAGGGTTGGGGGATGATGTTCAGGCTTAGGTTATAAGGTTGAGGGTATAGGGTATAAGGATGAGGGTTGAAGGTGTAGGGTTGAGGTATAGTGTTCAAGGTTGGGGGTGTAGGGTTAACTGTATAGAGTATAGGGATTAGGGTTTAGAATATTCGGTATAGGGTTGAGGGTATTGGGTTTAGGGTTGAGGGTTTAGAGTACAAGGTTTAATGCAGGATTTAGTGTTTAATTATAGGGTTAAGGGTTCAAGGATAATGTTTAGGGTTTAGGGTTTAGGAATAATGTTAAACATAAAACCCTACAATCTCAAGTCTTAACCCTATACCTTATACCCTTAACCCTACAACCTAAAACCTAATCCCTATACCCTATACACTTAACCCCATACCCTTAACCCTAAACATTATACCTCAACCCTCAACCCTTAAACTTGTACATAAATCCTAAAACCTAAACCATCAACCCTAAACCTAATATCCTCAACCCATTACCCTCAACTATATACCCAATATCCTAAACCATAATCCATATACCCTATACACTTAACCTTATACCCTCAAACCTAAACACTATCCCTCAACCCTCAACCCTCAACCTTAAACCCTAAACCCTCATCCCTATACCATATACCCTCAACTTTATACCTAATATCCTAAACCCTAAACATTATTCCCTATACAATTAACCCAATAACCTCAACCCTATACCTTAAACACTAAACCTTACACTCTCAACCCTCAT